>JAECUM010031717.1:0-63563 GCA_016617855.1 Megalonaias nervosa
GTCCATGGACGTAGGACCACTACATTTCTGATATACTGATATTAGCTATTTTTATAAACAGTTTGACATACTTTCCAAATGTATACATAACTTGCAGCAATATTCTATTAAAAAATAGAACAAAACCAAACAAATGAGATTAAAATTTTCATTGATGTATTAGACTCACAAGTAAATTTACTTTCTAATATTTTACAAATATGCAAACTTTGGAGAAACGAATACAAACACTTTATTCATTTCATTCATAACCTTTCTTAAGAAATATCATCCATATTAAGGATGACAGAACATGACCTGTTATCAAGATGAAACCCACCAATCATTTCTTCACATTGCTATGACACTAAGATTCATTTGATTAAAGGAAACAAATTTTGTTTGAAACAAGTACACATTTTGAGATCTTTTCTTCATCTAAAAAATACATAGTCATGATGCATTGCTCCTGTATGTATATGCAAATTTCTTTATCTGACAGAAATATTAGGAACCGTTTTATCTCTTATACCAAATCTAATTAATGCCAAATATTACATTTCTGACTCCAACACAGTCGATGGTTACCATATAATCAACCCAAATATATCAAGTTTGGTGAATTCCCACCCACTGGTTTAAGAGTCATGGCAAATGGACAGATTACAATAATCCCCATCCTGCCCAGTGAAGTAAGTGGATGTTACATTTAACACCTATGATATTTTTTTACAAATACAGTCTTTAATGATTTTGCACATTCAATACAAAATTTAAAATCTAAAGCATGTGCTGAGAATACTGTTTCAAGACACTAAGACAAAATTCAGACAACTGTCGAGTTGTAAGACAATTGTCAGACCCATATCTGCAATTTTCAGTCAGATTTTTCCTTAATTCAGAGATCAAAGTTCCAAGGTTATTGTGGAAAAAATATATTTTTTTATACAATATTATAGATGGGATATTACTAAAGTAATCAAACATTTTCCAGATTCGAATATAGAATATTCTATCACAACATACCTGAGAAAGCACTTGTTCTGATCCAGATCCAGGGTTACCATGTGAAGGTGAAGGACCTTGAACTATTCCTGGTGAGGAGACTGCAGCATTCTTTCCTGCAGATGGGGATCCTGCACCAGGGACCAAAGGTAATTCTGTTCCAGAACCATTGCCATGAGAATGCACTGTTGATCTCTTGGAATCAGACTTTGCTTTTGCTGTGGTAGGTGCTGTGAAATTTGTTTTGTAAATAACTATAAAACAACAACTATATTATTCAGAGTCAGATCTTTTTCGCAATAGTACATCACAACACATTTTTTTTGTCAGGGAATGTTAATGACAGCACTGTACCATTTAATTAATTTGGTCAAAAACTGGTAACTTTTAATTAAATGACTATATACATCAATTGCAAATTCTTAATCTTACTTAGACCCTCCCACTGTTTCTGCCTTGTCTGTTTGAAAACAATGATTTCGCATGACATCATGTGCAAAACTTAATCTCTCGTTATCAATCAACAATTACGAAGCAGGAACTGACAATCAATTATAAAATTATCTGATTCTCAACAGTAGAATGTACTGAATCCCTGTATAGTAAACCAGAATATATCAGGAATGATAAAAATTTGTCAAATAATGATGTTTTGTAAAATAAATAGATATAACACTAAGCTACACACTGTTTTCCTTCAACCCATTTTGTGATACAAGTTTAAGATGATATTCTCATTTTTTTAATTTCTATTTTTTACAATTTTTATTTTAACCTCTTTCATTAGTTTTCTTAATTTCCTCACATCTTTGCTAATTATGATAGTCACTATAATAGAGACTGACTTGAATTTTAGGTTTTTCAAATCTGTCGCTTTATATCAAGTTTTCCTTTAAATTTTAGAAATATGGGAACTGGAATTTAGAAAAAGCCAAAAATAGACAAATAAACAATATTTTGTGACTGAAACAGGAAAACCAGTTTTCCAATTTTAATGTCTCTAATTACCTGCTGAATTTGGTATATTTCCTTGTTGACTGCCTCCAGCCTCGCAAGATGTCTGCAAATATATGGATATATTTTGTGGAAATAAAATTCACAAACATATCTCAGTGTCTGGAAAATCACTGCATTTTAAAAGGAAATGTGGAAGTATATTTAAGTCTGTTTTTGTAATCTTCTCAAATTATTTTCTTAAAACAATCATATCCCCTTTTATTTATGCTGTTTGCTCAGTAACTACAGTCCAAATATGTGCTGGAGAACTCAGAGTCTATAGTTAATTTATTTAAGCTGTAACAGTTCAAAATTAGTATGACAAATGTTTGTTTCAATTCATTGAGCATGGCAGTTTTCTGTGAAATGGATTGGGTACTTACAGTTGGATGTGAACATGGGGCCATTTAAAAGATGGCAAGATGGAATTCAAAAGCATCTTTACATACATGCCCAATACCCAAGAGGTATACGTGTACTTATTGCTATTATAAGTGGCAAAAAAGCATAATTTGGGCATAAAAAGTGTAATCAATATATTACATGCCAGAATCACAGCATGTATGAAAAAGATACAATTTTACTACTAACTTGATTTGGTAGCTGCTAAAGATTCTTGTCACAAGGGGCAAAATCCATATGGGTTAGCAGCAGAATACAAACACAAAATATATCAAAAAATTATTTATATTCAGCAATCATTTCAACTAGTCTACATTTGTAACTTTGGATGAATGACCATGAACTGGAATCCTGCAGTGATCATGTTGAGGTGCTCAGTGTGCTCTATTACATTATTCTCATATTCTTCTTTTAAAATTTGCAAAGCAGTGTTGATATGTAGTTTCTTGGAGGTTAAAACTAATTTTAATTATGCAACACTTACCCATGGCTATTGTTTAGCTTTCTTTTGCGTGCCAAAAAAACATACTGTCTGTTTGATGTGCATACATCCTCCCTTAGAGTCAAGAATTGTCAGTATGACACAATTCCTCATGCAACTCACTTGTCCCAGGTATGTTATGTGTAAAACAAGCACAGCTAGCTCAACTTTTTGACAGATGGCTGCTACATCAGGACGTCACAGCGGGTAGGAGGAGGGCATTGGACAATAACTATGGGTCAATATTGCATGATTAGAATTAGTTTTACCCCCACCCAAAAAACTACATTTTAATAGCAGCAATAGTTTACCCATGGATACTGTTTAGCTGAATTTGTCAGTAAGGAGGGTCGACTGATGCTCCATTAAATTGAAAACAAAAAAGCCCAGAGAAAATAAAAATACCATTCCTGGAGAGGTCTATATTGTGGAAGGTTGGTATTTCTTGGGGCCACATATTGTGCTGTAACAAAGGGACCCAGAGAAAAGCTAAAATGCTGCCTTCATGATGTCCTCCAAGGAGGGGTGATTCAGGTAGGCCCATGATGTAGCAACGTGGATCGAACCTCATGGACTTTAAATTTCATAAAGGAAAGGTCTCGATCAGTAAGAGATTGGTACACTCTTTTGATTATAAAGACAATCCATCGTGAAACTGTGGCAGCTGGAATGTCAACAGCACCCTTGATTGGGAGGAAAAGGTGCTTCCTACCCTTTCTTTCTCATTTTGGATACCTTAAATTAGAAATGGAGTGCCCTCATGGGACACAAAAGCCTATCTGTTTCATCTGCAGCACAGATTCAACTGAGACTGGAGATTTGATTGTTGGCAAAAAATCCTGGTTGACAGAGGGAACCGAATCATAATTCCCATTAAACCGGAGACAGACAGTGTCAATAGACAAGGCATGAATCTCACTTTGTCATCATGGTCTTCACATGGAGGCAAGGGCAAGCAGCAGCAGTCGTGAGAGTGAGGTCCTGAAAAGAAGCCTCACTGAATGGTTCATAGCAGGTTTCAGTTAATGACCATAAAACACAAGAAAAACTCCATCTATGTTGCTGCAGCTCAAAATACTTAATAAGATCGGCAAGGTGCAAATCCAAACCAATTACTGTGCCTTGAGAAAATCTGAGTGTGCTAGAAATGGCACCTCTACAGCCCTTGATGGTGGATACAGAGCATTTTTTGTTCTCAAACAGAAACAAAAGGAAATCAGCCACAGAGGTTATCGCGGGGCAGCTAGGATCAACATGTTTTCTATTGCACCTATCCCACAATATTCTCCACCTGGCATCATAGACCATGTAGAAGCTCTCCTGGCCTGAATGATACCACTGGCAACTTGGCCCAAAAAGTTGTTCTGATGGAGAGATCGCTTGAGGTAAGCCAGGCTTGAAGGTGGAGAATTGGTGGGTTTGTGTGGAGGAGGGATCACTGGTGTTGCAACAGAAGATACCTCCTGATAGGAAGAGACCGGGGTTGAGCGCTCAACAGGTCAAGAAGACCGATGAACCACAAGCGCTGATGCCACAGAGCAGCTAGTAGAATAATCTGAGCAGTGGAAGTTCTGACTTTTGCAGCACTTGAATCAGATGGAAGGGTGGGAAGGTGTAAGCAAACAGCAATCCCACTGTAGGCCGAATGCATCCATTACCCAACGTCCTTAATCCTGGACGGGAGAAATGTAAAATGGGAGTCTGTTGTCGAACCTGGTTGCAAACAGATCCACCAGGGGCCTTCCCTACAGCAAGAGCAGGGACTCTGTAATACAGTGGTGAAGAATCAATTCTGTGAAGATGGCTCTTCCAGTTCTGGAGAGATTGTCTGCCAAAACGTTCTTGCCCAGAATATATAGAACTCTGAGTGTTATGTATTCTGAGGTGGCCCAGTGCAGGAGGTTCCAGACTTCCACACAACGAGAAGGTGCATGTGTGCCTCCGTAATGATGGAGATAAGCTACATCGGATGTGTTGTTGGTGGAGATGCATCACTCACCTTTTTAAGAATATTCTCAAATTTATATGAGTGAAATTAAAGAGATGATAATAAAAATAACAAAAACAACTCTTTATTGCTTTATTTTTATTTTATTTTTTAAGTTGCAGAAAAACGTAATCCATATGCAGTTTAGAGAAAAATGTAATTTGGTGAAGAAAAATGTAATGATTATGCCAAAAACGTACTGGTAGGCATGTATGTCTTTCCCTTATATATTTCTTCAAGAATAGGAATTCAAATAACTGACAAAAAAAAAAATTGTGGCATGTCTTTGAAGACTAAACACCCAGTGTAGTATACAAAACACCTTCTAAATTGGTGCAAGTAAATAATGTTTTTCAAATGGCTTTAAAGTTATGGAAAGTGTGATTGAAAATTTTAAATAATCGGCAACTCCTATGTCGACTGGACTTTCCACTTACAAGGTGTAGCGACAAGATGATTTCTAAGGTGGCTGCCACAACAGTCAGATTAGCGCCATTTTCATTCAGGACCATTATCATAATACCTCTTCTGGTGAAAACACCATGTCATTATGACTTTCCATTCTGTGCTCTTCTGGTGAAAACACCATGTCATTATGACTTTCCATTCTGGAGGAGTAGCAATAACAAAATCTTCAAGATGTTTGCTGTGGTGACCATATTGGATGTTAGATCAGCTTCATTTTAATTATAGACCAAATAGATATCACAAGAAATCTTATGGTGAAAACCCCATCTTGATATGTCAATCCATTCAAAATGAGTAGCAATACAAAATTCTCAAGGTGGCTGATGCAATGACCACATCTGATTTCTGCGCAGCACAAATTTCATTTACTACCAACTAGACCTTGGGATGAATGTGTGTTAGGTCTTATGGCAATCCTCCATTTTGTATACGAGGAATGGAATTAAGAAAGTTGTGCCAATACACATATGAACATCAAATGATGGACAACGAGCAACGGGCCCCACATGCTCATCTGGTCTGAGACCAGTAGAGTTAAAAATGGAATTGACATGACCAATCCCATAAAAGGCACATCTAGGTCTAACACAAAGTACTGTATGCATCAAATGCATCAGAATACATTGAATGGTTCTTGATGTATGGTGGTTACAAGGATTTGCTGTGGTAGAGACTTCAAACCAATCAGAAATTGGCAATAAATCCATCAAAACTGGACATGAAATGATGAAAAATACTAAAAGGAGCATCTATATGTTTTAAGGTATTCATGAAACAAATGACATCCTCACAGAAATTATGTGCAAGGGTTACAAAACTTCAGCTGATACAAAAACTGTGAAGTTATAGATAGAAATGGTAATTGCTAGAGAGGTCGTGCATCTTAATGCAGGTCCAAATGGTCTAATCCAAAATACAGTCACATGATTACATTAAAAATATTCTAAGAATCACGGATATCAAGGTCACCTAAACAGCTTGGAAGACTTGGAATTTTTAACATCAGGCAGATGACTGATTCTGTGACAATGACAACTGATTAGTAAAAGTATCAATCCTTCAGGACAAAAAAAAACACTTTTTGAACAAAAAGAATGTAAACATGAGGTCAGGGCCAGACAATGAAAGAACCACTGTGAAGAATGTGTCAATGACCTCAATGTCAAAAGTCTCATCCATACTATACATGAGCAAAGTCAATGGGTTTTTTAAATACAAGCAAAATAAAAAATCTTTCGCCAAAAACATTATGTAAACTTTCTGTGACTGTCACTTTGACAGCAAGCATGTCTCAGATGAATCATCATAACGATTCATGCAAAGTATGATGAGAATCAATCAAGAGGCTTAGGAAACATACAAATGTAAAATGTTCACCAAAACTTTAACCCTTTAGCTACTACAGCTGTTGTGCAGTTTCACTACTGCTGAGTGCTATCATATCAGTTACTGAGACTACTGAGGCTGTTTGCTAGGCTGAATACTAGAGCATCATCATGGCTGACTACAGAAACTGACAATAAAAACATGGTTACATTTACATTCATTATTTCATTAGTTTTTGCTGGATTTCAGTGAAATAAAAAGCCGCTTACCTTGTATAGTGTCTGTTATTCATATATTTCCACTTTATTTACTCCTACATCCCATCATACAAGAAATCCCAGTCATGCAAACTGTTTTGAATCCCACAAAATAAATCCTCGTCATCTGATTCAAAATCACATACATCTAGTGTTGAAATGGGACTAACATCAATATCTGATCCATTTTCTAAGAATGATCCATTAAACTCTTTGATATCGCTTGCACTGAACCCTTCAAAGTCGCTCATATCTGAATCGGAATCTATTTTTGTTTATCTCAACTACACGTGTTTTGTACATTGCAAGAAATCCCTTCCCGCATGTCTAAATTTCACCTCTCAGCTTTCAAACTTGTATCAAAATGTTCAGTAACCAGTCCTCTCATTGGTTATGATAATGAAAAATATGTAAACATCTGTACTTTCAACCAATCAACGTTTAGTTAACATAGCGGTCACGTCCGCATTGATGCGACACTGGGGTTTCGAGAACTGCAGAACTATGCGCACATAAGCGATACTGGGGTAGTAAACTAGGCTTATCGACACTGCATATATGCGTCAGTGGGGTTCAGGAGCTATTTACAGGTGACGCTTCGATGCGGTAGTCGTAGCTAAAGGGTAAACTGCTGGTGCCAAAGCAGGCAGATATCAATGACTATGCCATACTTTCCAACTGATGTGAGGCTGACAAATATAATACCCAACTCTGTGTGCATGTTGTTGATAAACTGCAACCTGTTTGATGCAAGTAAAGCTACACAATTCAAACTTTGCAAAAATTAGTCCCGGAGGTTCCTAGTTGTAGGTTCCAAAATTATGATATGCTTTTCATATAATAAAACAATTTAATCAGAAAAGTCTAAACATAATGGAACAATTTCTGTAATAACCTAAAATCTGAACAGAATAAAAACATATGAATACAAACAAGTTTACCCAATTTCAATGCTGTTTTCCTAATCATGTTAACAAGATTTTTGCCAAACTATGATGGATGGACACCACAAAACCATGATGTCTCCTATTACTCAGCATCTATTCCTATTATTTCTAGTTTCTCTTTCACTTCCAAAAAGCAACCTCATTCAATTCATTTATGTTCAGGTAAACCATGAGCACCTACAATTTTAATTTTATTTGTAAAATCTAAGGTATATATAATAATATGCTATAATAATAGAATTGCTTAAGTTTTATCAATGCTAAAATGAGAGATGTCCAGTATCTACATGTATAAATTACTCATCATGACATTAACAGTTGTGTAAAAATATTTCCACACAAGAAACGATGCTTCCTATGCAAATAATATATTTAAATTTATGTACAATCTGACTTTAACCTGTTCACCTGGATCTGATCTTTTTGTCCAAAAACTGTCTTGAATTGTGACATCAAGCAGACATAAATAAATGCACAACATAAATATTAATAGTATCCAAGAAAAAGTGAAACTGGCACAGAGTTCCATCTATATTGAGCACAAATATTATTATAAATTTAATTTAATACCATTATTGAATGAAATCTATGCAAGCATTTAATCTGTGTGGAAACATCCATGGATGAAGAAGCATGAGGGTTTGATGTTAAAAGGTCCATGGATGTAGGACCACTACATTTCTGATATACTGATATTAGCTATTTTTATAAACAGTTTGACATACTTTCCAAATGTATACATAACTTGCAGCAATATTCTATTAAAAAATAGAACAAAACCAAACAAATGAGATTAAAATTTTCATTGATGTATTAGACTCACAAGTAAATTTACTTTCTAATATTTTACAAATATGCAAACTTTGGAGAAACGAATACAAACACTTTATTCATTTCATTCATAACCTTTCTTAAGAAATATCATCCATATTAAGGATGACAGAACATGACCTGTTATCAAGATGAAACCCACCAATCATTTCTTCACATTGCTATGACACTAAGATTCATTTGATTAAAGAAAACAAATTTTGTTTGAAACAAGTACACATTTTGAGATCTTTTCTTCATCTAAAAAATACATAGTCATGATGCATTGCTCCTGTATGTATATGCAAATTTCTTTATCTGACAGAAATATTAGGAACCATTTTATCTCTTATACCAAATCTAATTAATGCCAAATATTACATTTCTGACTCCAACACAGTCGATGGTTACCATATAATCAACCCAAATATATCAAGTTTGGTGAATTCCCACCCACTGGTTTAAGAGTCATGGCAAATGGACAGATTACAATAACCCCCATCCTGCCCAGTGAAGTAAGTGGATGTTACATTTAACACCTATGATATTTTTTTACAAATACAGTCTTTAATGATTTTGCACATTCAATACAAAATTTAAAATCTAAAGCATGTGCTGAGAATACTGTTTCAAGACACTAAGACAAAATTCAGACAACTGTCGAGTTGTAAGACAATTGTCAGACCCATATCTGCAATTTTCAGTCAGATTTTTCCTTAATTCAGAGATCAAAGTTCCAAGGTTATTGTGGAAAAAATATATTTTTTTATACAATATTATAGATGGGATATTACTAAAGTAATCAAACATTTTCCAGATTCGAATATAGAATATTCTATCACAACATACCTGAGAAAGCACTTGTTCTGATCCAGATCCAGGGTTACCATGTGAAGGTGAAGGACCTTGAACTATTCCTGGTGAGGAGACTGCAGCATTCTTTCCTGCAGATGGGGATCCTGCACCAGGGACCAAAGGTAATTCTGTTCCAGAACCATTGCCATGAGAATGCACTGTTGATCTCTTGGAATCAGACTTTGCTTTTGCTGTGGTAGGTGCTGTGAAATTTGTTTTGTAAATAACTATAAAACAACAACTATATTATTCAGAGTCAGATCTTTTTCGCAATAGTACATCACAACACATTTTTTTTGTCAGGGAATGTTAATGACAGCACTGTACCATTTAATTAATTTGGTCAAAAACTGGTAACTTTTAATTAAATGACTATATACATCAATTGCAAATTCTTAATCTTACTTAGACCCTCCCACTGTTTCTGCCTTGTCTGTTTGAAAACAATGATTTCGCATGACATCATGTGCAAAACTTAATCTCTCGTTATCAATCAACAATTACGAAGCAGGAACTGACAATCAATTATAAAATTATCTGATTCTCAACAGTAGAATGTACTGAATCCCTGTATAGTAAACCAGAATATATCAGGAGTGATAAAAATTTGTCAAATAATGATGTTTTGTAAAATAAATAGATATAACACTAAGCTACACACTGTTTTCCTTCAACCCATTTTGTGATACAAGTTTAAGATGATATTCTCATTTTTTTAATTTCTATTTTTTACAATTTTTATTTTAACCTCTTTCATTAGTTTTCTTAATTTCCTCACATCTTTGCTAATTATGATAGTCACTATAATAGAGACTGACTTGAATTTTAGGTTTTTCAAATCTGACTTGAATTTTAGGTTTTTCAAATCTGTCGCTTTATATCAAGTTTTCCTTTAAATTTTAGAAATATGGGAACTGGAATTTAGAAAAAGCCAAAAATAGACAAATAAACAATATTTTGTGACTGAAACAGGAAAACCAGTTTTCCAATTTTAATGTCTCTAATTACCTGCTGAATTTGGTATATTTCCTTGTTGACTGCCTCCAGCCTCGCAAGATGTCTGCAAATATATGGATATATTTTGTGGATATAAAATTCATAAACATATCTCAATGTCTGGAAAATCTATGCATTTTAAAAGGAAATGTGGAAGTATATTTAAGTCTGTTTTTGTAATCTTCTCAAATTATTTTCTTAAAACAATCATATCCCCTTTTATTTATGCTGTTTGCTCAGTAACTACAGTCCAAATATGTGCTGGAGAACTCAGAGTCTATAGTTAATTTATTTAAGCTGTAACTGTTCAAAATTAGTATGACAAATGTTTGTTTCAATTCATTGAGCATGGCAGTTTTCTGTGAAATGGATTGGGTACTTACAGTTGGATGTGAACATGGGGCCATTTAAAAGATGGCAAGATGGAATTCAAAAGCATCTTTACATACATGCCCAATACCCAAGAGGTATACGTGTACTTATTGCTATTATAAGTGGCAAAAAAGCATAATTTGGGCATAAAAAGTGTAATCAATATATTACATGCCAGAATCACAGCATGTATGAAAAAGATACAATTTTACTACTAACTTGATTTGGTAGCTGCTAAAGATTCTTGTCACAAGGGGCAAAATCCATATGGGTTAGCAGCAGAATACAAACACAAAATATATCAAAAAATTATTTATATTCAGCAATCATTTCAACTAGTCTACATTTGTAACTTTGGATGAATGACCATGAACTGGAATCCTGCAGTGATCATGTTGAGGTGCTCAGTGTGCTCTATTACATTATTCTCATATTCTTCTTTTAAAATTTGCAAAGCAGTGTTGATATGTAGTTTCTTGGAGGTTAAAACTAATTTTAATTATGCAACACTTACCCATGGCTATTGTTTAGCTTTCTTTTGCGTGCCAAAAAAACATACTGTCTGTTTGATGTGCATACATCCTCCCTTAGAGTCAAGAATTGTCAGTATGACACAATTCCTCATGCAACTCACTTGTCCCAGGTATGTTATGTGTAAAACAAGCACAGCTAGCTCAACTTTTTGACAGATGGCTGCTACATCAGGACGTCACAGCGGGTAGGAGGAGGGCATTGGACAATAACTATGGGTCAATATTGCATGATTAGAATTAGTTTTACCCCCACCCAAAAAACTACATTTTAATAGCAGCAATAGTTTACCCATGGATACTGTTTAGCTGAATTTGTCAGTAAGGAGGGTCGACTGATGCTCCATTAAATTGAAAACAAAAAAGCCCAGAGAAAATAAAAATACCATTCCTGGAGAGGTCTATATTGTGGAAGGTTGGTATTTCTTGGGGCCACATATTGTGCTGTAACAAAGGGACCCAGAGAAAAGCTAAAATGCTGCCTTCATGATGTCCTCCAAGGAGGGGTGATTCAGGTAGGCCCATGATGTAGCAACGTGGATCGAACCTCATGGACTTTAAATTTCATAAAGGAAAGGTCTCGATCAGTAAGAGATTGGTACACTCTTTTGATTATAAAGACAATCCATCGTGAAACTGTGGCAGCTGGAATGTCAACAGCACCCTTGATTGGGAGGAAAAGGTGCTTCCTACCCTTTCTTTCTCATTTTGGATACCTTAAATTAGAAATGGAGTGCCCTCATGGGACACAAAAGCCTATCTGTTTCATCTGCAGCACAGATTCAACTGAGACTGGAGATTTGATTGTTGGCAAAAAATCCTGGTTGACAGAGGGAACCGAATCATAATTCCCATTAAACCGGAGACAGACAGTGTCAATAGACAAGGCATGAATCTCACTTTGTCATCATGGTCTTCACATGGAGGCAAGGGCAAGCAGCAGCAGTCGTGAGAGTGAGGTCCTGAAAAGAAGCCTCACTGAATGGTTCATAGCAGGTTTCAGTTAATGACCATAAAACACAAGAAAAACTCCATCTATGTTGCTGCAGCTCAAAATACTTAATAAGATCGGCAAGGTGCAAATCCAAACCAATTACTGTGCCTTGAGAAAATCTGAGTGTGCTAGAAATGGCACCTCTACAGCCCTTGATGGTGGATACAGAGCATTTTTTGTTCTCAAACAGAAACAAAAGGAAATAAGCCACAGAGGTTATCGCGGGGCAGCTAGGATCAACATGTTTTCTATTGCACCTATCCCACAATATTCTCCACCTGGCATCATAGACCATGTAGAAGCTCTCCTGGCCTGAATGATACCACTGGCAACTTGGCCCAAAAAGTTGTTCTGATGGAGAGATCGCTTGAGGTAAGCCAGGCTTGAAGGTGGAGAATTGGTGGGTTTGTGTGGAGGAGGGATCACTGGTGTTGCAACAGAAGATACCTCCTGATAGGAAGAGACCGGGGTTGAGCGCTCAACAGGTCAAGAAGACCGATGAACCACAAGCGCTGATGCCACAGAGCAGCTGGAAGTTCTGACTTTTGCAGCACTTGAATCAGATGGAAGGGTGGGAAGGTGTAAGCAAACAGCAATCCCACTGTAGGCCGAATGCATCCATTACCCAACGTCCTTAATCCTGGACGGGAGAAATGTAAAATGGGAGTCTGTTGTCGAACCTGGTTGCAAACAGATCCACCAGGGGCCTTCCCTACAGCAAGAGCAGGGACTCTGTAATACAGTGGTGAAGAATCAATTCTGTGAAGATGGCTCTTCCAGTTCTGGAGAGATTGTCTGCCAAAACGTTCTTGCCCAGAATATATAGAACTCTGAGTGTTATGTATTCTGAGGTGGCCCAGTGCAGGAGGTTCCAGACTTCCACACAACGAGAAGGTGCATGTGTGCCTCCGTAATGATGGAGATAAGCTACATCGGATGTGTTGTTGGTGGAGACGCATCACTTACCTTTTTAAGAATATTCTCAAATTTATATGAGTGAAATTAAAGAGATGATAATAAAAATGACAAAAACAACTCTTTATTGCTTTATTTTTATTTTATTTTTTAAGTTGCAGAAAAACATAATCCATATGCAGTTTAGAGAAAAATGTAATTTGGTGAAGAAAAATGTAATGATTATGCTAAAAACGTACTGGTAGGCATGTATGTCTTTCCCTTATATATTTCTTCAAGAATAGGAATTCAAATAACTGACAAAAAAAATATTGTGGCATGTCTTTGAAGACTAAACACCCAGTGTAGTATACAAAACACCTTCTAAATTGGTGCAAGTAAATAATGTTTTTCAAATGGCTTTAAAGTTATGGAAAGTGTGATTGAAAATTTTAAATAATCGGCAACTCCTATGTTGACTGGACTTTCCACTTACAAGGTGTAGCGACAAGATGATTTCTAAGGTGGCTGCCACAACAGTCAGATTAGCGCCATTTTCATTCAGGACCATTATCATAATACCTCTTCTGGTGAAAACACCATGTCATTATGACTTTCCATTCTGTGCTCTTCTGGTGAAAACACCATGTCATTATGACTTTCCATTCTGGAGGAGTAGCAATAACAAAATCTTCAAGATGTTTGCTGTGGTGACCATATTGGATGTTAGATCAGCTTCATTTTAATTATAGACCAAATAGATATCACAAGAAATCTTATGGTGAAAACCCCATCTTGATATGTCAATCCATTCAAAATGAGTAGCAATACAAAATTCTCAAGGTGGCTGATGCAATGACCACATCTGATTTCTGCGCAGCACAAATTTCATTTACTACCAACTAGACCTTGGGATGAATGTGTGTTAGGTCTTATGGCAATCCTCCATTTTGTATACGAGGAATGGAATTAAGAAAGTTGTGCCAATACACATATGAACATCAAATGATGGACAACGAGCAACGGGCCCCACATGCTCATCTGGTCTGAGACCAGTAGAGTTAAAAATGGAATTGACATGACCAATCCCATAAAAGGCACATCTAGGTCTAACACAAAGTACTGTATGCATCAAATGCATCAGAATACATTGAATGGTTCTTGATGTATGGTGGTTACAAGGATTTGCTGTGGTAGAGACTTCAAACCAATCAGAAATTGGCAATAAATCCATCAAAACTGGACATGAAATGATGAAAAATACTAAAAGGAGCATCTATATGTTTTAAGGTATTCATGAAACAAATGACATCCTCACAGAAATTATGTGCAAGGGTTACAAAACTTCAGCTGATACAAAAACTGTGAAGTTATAGATAGAAATGGTAATTGCTAGAGAGGTCGTGCATCTTAATGCAGGTCCAAATGGTCTAATCCAAAATACAGTCACATGATTACATTAAAAATATTCTAAGAATCACGGATATCAAGGTCACCTAAACAGCTTGGAAGACTTGGAATTTTTAACATCAGGCAGATGACTGATTCTGTGACAATGACAACTGATTAGTAAAAGTATCAATCCTTCAGGACAAAAAAAAACACTTTTTGAACAAAAAGAATGTAAACATGAGGTCAGGGCCAGACAATGAAAGAACCACTGTGAAGAATGTGTCAATGACCTCAATGTCAAAAGTCTCATCCATACTATACATGAGCAAAGTCAATGGGTTTTTTAAATACAAGCAAAATAAAAAATCTTTCGCCAAAAACATTATGTAAACTTTCTGTGACTGTCACTTTGACAGCAAGCATGTCTCAGATGAATCATCATAACGATTCATGCAAAGTATGATGAGAATCAATCAAGAGGCTTAGGAAACATACAAATGTAAAATGTTCACCAAAACTTTAACCCTTTAGCTACTACAGCTGTTGTGCAGTTTCACTACTGCTGAGTGCTATCATATCAGTTACTGAGACTACTGAGGCTGTTTGCTAGGCTGAATACTAGAGCATCATCATGGCTGACTACAGAAACTGACAATAAAAACATGGTTACATTTACATTCATTATTTCATTAGTTTTTGCTGGATTTCAGTGAAATAAAAAGCCGCTTACCTTGTATAGTGTCTGTTATTCATATATTTCCACTTTATTTACTCCTACATCCCATCATACAAGAAATCCCAGTCATGCAAACTGTTTTGAATCCCACAAAATAAATCCTCGTCATCTGATTCAAAATCACATACATCTAGTGTTGAAATGGGACTAACATCAATATCTGATCCATTTTCTAAGAATGATCCATTAAACTCTTTGATATCGCTTGCACTGAACCCTTCAAAGTCGCTCATATCTGAATCGGAATCTATTTTTGTTTATCTCAACTACACGTGTTTTGTACATTGCAAGAAATCCCTTCCCGCGTGTCTAAATTTCACCTCTCAGCTTTCAAACTTGTATCAAAATGTTCAGTAACCAGTCCTCTCATTGGTTATGATAATGAAAAATATGTAAACATCTGTACTTTCAACCAATCAACGTTTAGTTAACATAGCGGTCACGTCCGCATTGATGCGACACTGGGGTTTCGAGAACTGCAGAACTATGCGCACATAAGCGATACTGGGGTAGTAAACTAGGCTTATCGACACTGCATATATGCGTCAGTGGGGTTCAGGAGCTATTTACAGGTGACGCTTCGATGCGGTAGTCGTAGCTAAAGGGTAAACTGCTGGTGCCAAAGCAGGCAGATATCAATGACTATGCCATACTTTCCAACTGATGTGAGGCTGACAAATATAATACCCAACTCTGTGTGCATGTTGTTGATAAACTGCAACCTGTTTGATGCAAGTAAAGCTACACAATTCAAACTTTGCAAAAATTAGTCCCGGAGGTTCCTAGTTGTAGGTTCCAAAATTATGATATGCTTTTCATACAATAAAACAATTTAATCAGAAAAGTCTAAACATAATGGAACAATTTCTGTAATAACCTAAAATCTGAACAGAATAAAAACATATGAATACAAACAAGTTTACCCAATTTCAATGCTGTTTTCCTAATCATGTTAACAAGATTTTTGCCAAACTATGATGGATGGACACCACAAAACCATGATGTCTCCTATTACTCAGCATCTATTCCTATTATTTCTGGTTTCTCTTTCACTTCCAAAAAGCAACCTCATTCAATTCATTTATGTTCAGGTAAACCATGAGCACCTACAATTTTAATTTTATTTGTAAAATCTAAGGTATATATAATAATATGCTATAATAATAGAATTGCTTAAGTTTTATCAATGCTAAAATGAGAGATGTCCAGTATCTACATGTATAAATTACTCATCATGACATTAACAGTTGTGTAAAAATATTTCCACACAAGAAACGATGCTTCCTATGCAAATAATATATTTAAATTTATGTACAATCTGACTTTAACCTGTTCACCTGGATCTGATCTTTTGTCCAAAAACTGTCTTGAATTGTGACATCAAGCAGATATAAATAAATGCACAACATAAATATTAATAGTATCCAAGAAAAAGTGAAACTGGCACAGAGTTCCATCTATATTGAGCACAAATATTATTATAAATTTAATTTAATACCATTATTGAATGAAATCTATGCAAGCATTTAATCTGTGTGGAAACATCCATGGATGAAGAAGCATGAGGGTTTGATGTCAAAAGGTCCATGGACGTAGGACCACTACATTTCTGATATACTGATATTAGCTATTTTTATAAACAGTTTGACATACTTTCCAAATGTATACATAACTTGCAGCAATATTCTATTAAAAAATAGAACAAAACCAAACAAATGAGATTAAAATTTTCATTGATGTATTAGACTCACAAGTAAATTTACTTTCTAATATTTTACAAATATGCAAACTTTGGAGAAACGAATACAAACACTTTATTCATTTCATTCATAACCTTTCTTAAGAAATATCATCCATATTAAGGATGACAGAACATGACCTGTTATCAAGATGAAACCCACCAATCATTTCTTCACATTGCTATGACACTAAGATTCATTTGATTAAAGGAAACAAATTTTGTTTGAAACAAGTACACATTTTGAGATCTTTTCTTCATCTAAAAAATACATAGTCATGATGCATTGCTCCTGTATGTATATGCAAATTTCTTTATCTGACAGAAATATTAGGAACCGTTTTATCTCTTATACCAAATCTAATTAATGCCAAATATTACATTTCTGACTCCAACACAGTCGATGGTTACCATATAATCAACCCAAATATATCAAGTTTGGTGAATTCCCACCCACTGGTTTAAGAGTCATGGCAAATGGACAGATTACAATAACCCCCATCCTGCCCAGTGAAGTAAGTGGATGTTACATTTAACACCTATGATATTTTTTTACAAATACAGTCTTTAATGATTTTGCACATTCAATACAAAATTTAAAATCTAAAGCATGTGCTGAGAATACTGTTTCAAGACACTAAGACAAAATTCAGACAACTGTCGAGTTGTAAGACAATTGTCAGACCCATATCTGCAATTTTCAGTCAGATTTTTCCTTAATTCAGAGATCAAAGTTCCAAGGTTATTGTGGAAAAAATATATTTTTTTATACAATATTATAGATGGGATATTACTAAAGTAATCAAACATTTTCCAGATTCGAATATAGAATATTCTATCACAACATACCTGAGAAAGCACTTGTTCTGATCCAGATCCAGGGTTACCATGTGAAGGTGAAGGACCTTGAACTATTCCTGGTGAGGAGACTGCAGCATTCTTTCCTGCAGATGGGGATCCTGCACCAGGGACCAAAGGTAATTCTGTTCCAGAACCATTGCCATGAGAATGCACTGTTGATCTCTTGGAATCAGACTTTGCTTTTGCTGTGGTAGGTGCTGTGAAATTTGTTTTGTAAATAACTATAAAACAACAACTATATTATTCAGAGTCAGATCTTTTTCGCAATAGTACATCACAACACATTTTTTTTGTCAGGGAATGTTAATGACAGCACTGTACCATTTAATTAATTTGGTCAAAAACTGGTAACTTTTAATTAAATGACTATATACATCAATTGCAAATTCTTAATCTTACTTAGACCCTCCCACTGTTTCTGCCTTGTCTGTTTGAAAACAATGATTTCGCATGACATCATGTGCAAAACTTAATCTCTCGTTATCAATCAACAATTACGAAGCAGGAACTGACAATCAATTATAAAATTATCTGATTCTCAACAGTAGAATGTACTGAATCCCTGTATAGTAAACCAGAATATATCAGGAATGATAAAAATTTGTCAAATAATGATGTTTTGTAAAATAAATAGATATAACACTAAGCTACACACTGTTTTCCTTCAACCCATTTTGTGATACAAGTTTAAGATGATATTCTCATTTTTTTAATTTCTATTTTTTACAATTTTTATTTTAACCTCTTTCATTAGTTTTCTTAATTTCCTCACATCTTTGCTAATTATGATAGTCACTATAATAGAGACTGACTTGAATTTTAGGTTTTTCAAATCTGTCGCTTTATATCAAGTTTTCCTTTAAATTTTAGAAATATGGGAACTGGAATTTAGAAAAAGCCAAAAATAGACAAATAAACAATATTTTGTGACTGAAACAGGAAAACCAGTTTTCCAATTTTAATGTCTCTAATTACCTGCTGAATTTGGTATATTTCCTTGTTGACTGCCTCCAGCCTCGCAAGATGTCTGCAAATATATGGATATATTTTGTGGATATAAAATTCATAAACATATCTCAGTGTCTGGAAAATCACTGCATTTTAAAAGGAAATGTGAAAGTATATTTAAGTCTGTTTTTGTAATCTTCTCAAATTATTTTCTTAAAACAATCATATCCCCTTTTATTTATGCTGTTTGCTCAGTAACTACAGTCCAAATATGTGCTGGAGAACTCAGAGTCTATAGTTAATTTATTTAAGCTGTAACAGTTCAAAATTAGTATGACAAATGTTTGTTTCAATTCATTGAGCATGGCAGTTTTCTGTGAAATGGATTGGGTACTTACAGTTGGATGTGAACATGGGGCCATTTAAAAGATGGCAAGATGGAATTCAAAAGCATCTTTACATACATGCCCAATACCCAAGAGGTATACGTGTACTTATTGCTATTATAAGTGGCAAAAAAGCATAATTTGGGCATAAAAAGTGTAATCAATATATTACATGCCAGAATCACAGCATGTATGAAAAAGATACAATTTTACTACTAACTTGATTTGGTAGCTGCTAAAGATTCTTGTCACAAGGGGCAAAATCCATATGGGTTAGCAGCAGAATACAAACACAAAATATATCAAAAAATTATTTATATTCAGCAATCATTTCAACTAGTCTACATTTGTAACTTTGGATGAATGACCATGAACTGGAATCCTGCAGTGATCATGTTGAGGTGCTCAGTGTGCTCTATTACATTATTCTCATATTCTTCTTTTAAAATTTGCAAAGCAGTGTTGATATGTAGTTTCTTGGAGGTTAAAACTAATTTTAATTATGCAACACTTACCCATGGCTATTGTTTAGCTTTCTTTTGCGTGCCAAAAAAACATACTGTCTGTTTGATGTGCATACATCCTCCCTTAGAGTCAAGAATTGTCAGTATGACACAATTCCTCATGCAACTCACTTGTCCCAGGTATGTTATGTGTAAAACAAGCACAGCTAGCTCAACTTTTTGACAGATGGCTGCTACATCAGGACGTCACAGCGGGTAGGAGGAGGGCATTGGACAATAACTATGGGTCAATATTGCATGATTAGAATTAGTTTTACCCCCACCCAAAAAACTACATTTTAATAGCAGCAATAGTTTACCCATGGATACTGTTTAGCTGAATTTGTCAGTAAGGAGGGTCGACTGATGCTCCATTAAATTGAAAACAAAAAAGCCCAGAGAAAATAAAAATACCATTCCTGGAGAGGTCTATATTGTGGAAGGTTGGTATTTCTTGGGGCCACATATTGTGCTGTAACAAAGGGACCCAGAGAAAAGCTAAAATGCTGCCTTCATGATGTCCTCCAAGGAGGGGTGATTCAGGTAGGCCCATGATGTAGCAACGTGGATCGAACCTCATGGACTTTAAATTTCATAAAGGAAAGGTCTCGATCAGTAAGAGATTGGTACACTCTTTTGATTATAAAGACAATCCATCGTGAAACTGTGGCAGCTGGAATGTCAACAGCACCCTTGATTGGGAGGAAAAGGTGCTTCCTACCCTTTCTTTCTCATTTTGGATACCTTAAATTAGAAATGGAGTGCCCTCATGGGACACAAAAGCCTATCTGTTTCATCTGCAGCACAGATTCAACCGAGACTGGAGATTTGATTGTTGGCAAAAAATCCTGGTTGACAGAGGGAACCGAATCATAATTCCCATTAAACCGGAGACAGACAGTGTCAATAGACAAGGCATGAATCTCACTTTGTCATCATGGTCTTCACATGGAGGCAAGGGCAAGCAGCAGCAGTCGTGAGAGTGAGGTCCTGAAAAGAAGCCTCACTGAATGGTTCATAGCAGGTTTCAGTTAATGACCATAAAACACAAGAAAAACTCCATCTATGTTGCTGCAGCTCAAAATACTTAATAAGATCGGCAAGGTGCAAATCCAAACCAATTACTGTGCCTTGAGAAAATCTGAGTGTGCTAGAAATGGCACCTCTACAGCCCTTGATGGTGGATACAGAGCATTTTTTGTTCTCAAACAGAAACAAAAGGAAATCAGCCACAGAGGTTATCGCGGGGCAGCTAGGATCAACATGTTTTCTATTGCACCTATCCCACAATATTCTCCACCTGGCATCATAGACCATGTAGAAGCTCTCCTGGCCTGAATGATACCACTGGCAACTTGGCCCAAAAAGTTGTTCTGATGGAGAGATCGCTTGAGGTAAGCCAGGCTTGAAGGTGGAGAATTGGTGGGTTTGTGTGGAGGAGGGATCACTGGTGTTGCAACAGAAGATACCTCCTGATAGGAAGAGACCGGGGTTGAGCGCTCAACAGGTCAAGAAGACCGATGAACCACAAGCGCTGATGCCACAGAGCAGCTAGTAGAATAATCTGAGCAGTGGAAGTTCTGACTTTTGCAGCACTTGAATCAGATGGAAGGGTGGGAAGGTGTAAGCAAACAGCCAATCCCACTGTAGGCCGAATGCATCCATTACCCAACGTCCTTAATCCTGGACGGGAGAAATGTAAAATGGGAGTCTGTTGTCGAACCTGGTTGCAAACAGATCCACCAGGGGCCTTCCCTACAGCAAGAGCAGGGACTCTGTAATACAGTGGTGAAGAATCAATTCTGTGAAGATGGCTCTTCCAGTTCTGGAGAGATTGTCTGCCAAAACGTTCTTGCCCAGAATATATAGAACTCTGAGTGTTATGTATTCTGAGGTGGCCCAGTGCAGGAGGTTCCAGACTTCCACACAACGAGAAGGTGCATGTGTGCCTCCGTAATGATGGAGATAAGCTACATCGGATGTGTTGTTGGTGGAGATGCATCACTCACCTTTTTAAGAATATTCTCAAATTTATATGAGTGAAATTAAAGAGATGATAATAAAAATAACAAAAACAACTCTTTATTGCTTTATTTTTATTTTATTTTTTAAGTTGCAGAAAAACGTAATCCATATGCAGTTTAGAGAAAAATGTAATTTGGTGAAGAAAAATGTAATGATTATGCCAAAAATGTACTGGTAGGCATGTATGTCTTTCCCTTATATATTTCTTCAAGAATAGGAATTCAAATAACTGACAAAAAAAAAAATTGTGGCATGTCTTTGAAGACTAAACACCCAGTGTAGTATACAAAACACCTTCTAAATTGGTGCAAGTAAATAATGTTTTTCAAATGGCTTTAAAGTTATGGAAAGTGTGATTGAAAATTTTAAATAATCGGCAACTCCTATGTCGACTGGACTTTCCACTTACAAGGTGTAGCGACAAGATGATTTCTAAGGTGGCTGCCACAACAGTCAGATTAGCGCCATTTTCATTCAGGACCATTATCATAATACCTCTTCTGGTGAAAACACCATGTCATTATGACTTTCCATTCTGTGCTCTTCTGGTGAAAACACCATGTCATTATGACTTTCCATTCTGGAGGAGTAGCAATAACAAAATCTTCAAGATGTTTGCTGTGGTGACCATATTGGATGTTAGATCAGCTTCATTTTAATTATAGACCAAATAGATATCACAAGAAATCTTATGGTGAAAACCCCATCTTGATATGTCAATCCATTCAAAATGAGTAGCAATACAAAATTCTCAAGGTGGCTGATGCAATGACCACATCTGATTTCTGCGCAGCACAAATTTCATTTACTACCAACTAGACCTTGGGATGAATGTGTGTTAGGTCTTACGGCAATCCTCCATTTTGTATACGAGGAATGGAATTAAGAAAGTTGTGCCAATACACATATGAACATCAAATGATGGACAACGAGCAACGGGCCCCACATGCTCATCTGGTCTGAGACCAGTAGAATTAAAAATGGAATTGACATGACCAATCCCATAAAAGGCACATCTAGGTCTAACACAAAGTACTGTATGCATCAAATGCATCAGAATACATTGAATGGTTCTTGATGTATGGTGGTTACAAGGATTTGCTGTGGTAGAGACTTCAAACCAATCAGAAATTAGCAATAAATCCATCAAAACTGGACATGAAATGATGAAAAATACTAAAAGGAGCATCTATATGTTTTAAGGTATTCATGAAACAAATGACACCCTCACAGAAATTATGTGCAAGGGTTACAAAACTTCAGCTGATACAAAAACTGTGAAGTTATAGATAGAAATGGTAATTGCTAGAGAGGTCGTGCATCTTAATGCAGGTCCAAATGGTCTAATCCAAAATACAGTCACATGATTACATTAAAAATATTCTAAGAATCACGGATATCAAGGTCACCTAAACAGCTTGGAAGACTTGGAATTTTTAACATCAGGCAGATGACTGATTCTGTGACAATGACAACTGATTAGTAAAAGTATCAATCCTTCAGGACAAAAAAAAACACTTTTTGAACAAAAAGAATGTAAACATGAGGTCAGGGCCAGACAATGAAAGAACCACTGTGAAGAATGTGTCAATGACCTCAATGTCAAAAGTCTCATCCATACTATACATGAGCAAAGTCAATGGGTTTTTTAAATACAAGCAAAATAAAAAATCTTTAGCCAAAAACATTATGTAAACTTTCTGTGACTGTCACTTTGACAGCAAGCATGTCTCAGATGAATCATCATAACGATTCATGCAAAGTATGATGAGAATCAATCAAGAGGCTTAGGAAACATACAAATGTAAAATGTTCACCAAAACTTTAACCCTTTAGCTACTACAGCTGTTGTGCAGTTTCACTACTGCTGAGTGCTATCATATCAGTTACTGAGACTACTGAGGCTGTTTGCTAGGCTGAATACTAGAGCATCATCATGGCTGACTACAGAAACTGACAATAAAAACATGGTTACATTTACATTCATTATTTCATTAGTTTTTGCTGGATTTCAGTGAAATAAAAAGCCGCTTACCTTGTATAGTGTCTGTTATTCATATATTTCCACTTTATTTACTCCTACATCCCATCATACAAGAAATCCCAGTCATGCAAACTGTTTTGAATCCCACAAAATAAATCCTCGTCATCTGATTCAAAATCACATACATCTAGTGTTGAAATGGGACTAACATCAATATCTGATCCATTTTCTAAGAATGATCCATTAAACTCTTTGATATCGCTTGCACTGAACCCTTCAAAGTCGCTCATATCTGAATCGGAATCTATTTTTGTTTATCTCAACTACACGTGTTTTGTACATTGCAAGAAATCCCTTCCCGCGTGTCTAAATTTCACCTCTCAGCTTTCAAACTTGTATCAAAATGTTCAGTAACCAGTCCTCTCATTGGTTATGATAATGAAAAATATGTAAACATCTGTACTTTCAACCAATCAACGTTTAGTTAACATAGCGGTCACGTCCGCATTGATGCGACACTGGGGTTTCGAGAACTGCAGAACTATGCGCACATAAGCGATACTGGGGTAGTAAACTAGGCTTATCGACACTGCATATATGCGTCAGTGGGGTTCAGGAGCTATTTACAGGTGACGCTTCGATGCGGTAGTCGTAGCTAAAGGGTAAACTGCTGGTGCCAAAGCAGGCAGATATCAATGACTATGCCATACTTTCCAACTGATGTGAGGCTGACAAATATAATACCCAACTCTGTGTGCATGTTGTTGATAAACTGCAACCTGTTTGATGCAAGTAAAGCTACACAATTCAAACTTTGCAAAAATTAGTCCCGGAGGTTCCTAGTTGTAGGTTCCAAAATTATGATATGCTTTTCATATAATAAAACAATTTAATCAGAAAAGTCTAAACATAATGGAACAATTTCTGTAATAACCTAAAATCTGAACAGAATAAAAACATATGAATACAACCAAGTTTACCCAATTTCAATGCTGTTTTCCTAATCATGCTAACAAGGTTTTTGCCAAACTGTGATGGATGGACACCACAAAACCATTACTCAGCATCTATTCCTATTATTTCTGGTTTCTCTTTCACTTCCAAAAAGCAACCTCATTCAATTCATTTATGTTCAGGTAAACCATGAGCACCTACAATTTTAATTTTATTTGTAAAATCTAAGGTATATATAATAATATGCTATAATAATAGAATTGCTTAAGTTTTATCAATGCTAAAATGAGAGATGTCCAGTATCTACATGTATAAATTACTCATCATGACATTAACAGTTGTGTAAAAATATTTCCACACAAGAAACGATGCTTCCTATGCAAATAATATATTTAAATTTATGTACAATCTGACTTAAACCTGTTCACTTGGATCTGATCTTTTGTCCAAAAACTGTCTTGAATTGTGACATCAAGCAGACATAAATAAATGCACAACATAAATATTAATAGTATCCAAGAAAAAGTGAAACTGGCACAGAGTTCCATCTATATTGAGCACAGACTTTATTATATATTTAATTTAATACCATTACTGAATGAAATCTATGCAAGCATTTAATCTGTGTGGAAACATCCATGGATGAAGAAGCATGAGGGTTTGATGTCAAAAGGTCCATGGATGTAGGACCACTACATTTCTGATATACTGATATTAGCTATTTTTATAAACAGTTTGACATACTTTCCAAATGTATACATAACTTGCAGCAATATTCTATTAAAACATTGAACAAAACCAAACAAATGAGATTAAAATTTTCATTGATGTATTAGACTCACAAGTAAATTTACTTTCTAATATTTTACAAATATGCAAACTTTGGAGAAACGAATACAAACACTTTATTCGTTTCATTCATAACCTTTCTTAAGAAATATCATCCATATTAAGGATGACAGAACATGACCTGTTATCAAGATGAAACCCACCAATCATTTCTTCACATTGCTATGACACTAAGATTCATTTGATTAAAGGAAACAAATTTTGTTTGAAACAAGTACACATTTTGAGATCTTTTCTTCATCTAAAAAATACATAGTCATGATGCATTGCTCCTGTATGTATATGCAAATTTCTTTATCTGACAGAAATATTAGGAACCGTTTTATCTCTTATACCAAATCTAATTAATGCCAAATATTACATTTCTGACTCCAACACAGTCGATGGTTACCATATAATCAACCCAAATATATCAAGTTTGGTGAATTCCCACCCACTGGTTTAAGAGTCATGGCAAATGGACAGATTACAATAATCCCCATCCTGCCCAGTGAAGTAAGTGGATGTTACATTTAACACCTATGATATTTTTTTACAAATACAGTCTTTAATGATTTTGCACATTCAATACAAAATTTAAAATCTAAAGCATGTGCTGAGAATACTGTTTCAAGACACTAAGACAAAATTCAGACAACTGTCGAGTTGTAAGACAATTGTCAGACCCATATCTGCAATTTTCAGTCAGATTTTTCCTTAATTCAGAGATCAAAGTTCCAAGGTTATTGTGGAAAAAATATATTTTTTTATACAATATTATAGATGGGATATTACTAAAGTAATCAAACATTTTCCAGATTCGAATATAGAATATTCTATCACAACATACCTGAGAAAGCACTTGTTCTGATCCAGATCCAGGGTTACCATGTGAAGGTGAAGGACCTTGAACTATTCCTGGTGAGGAGACTGCAGCATTCTTTCCTGCAGATGGGGATCCTGCACCAGGGACCAAAGGTAAATCTGTTCCAGAACCATTGCCATGAGAATGCACTGTTGATCTCTTGGAATCAGACTTTGCTTTTGCTGTGGTAGGTGCTGTGAAATTTGTTTTGTAAATAACTATAAAACAACAACTATATTATTCAGAGTCAGATCTCTTTTGCAATAATACATCACAACACATTTTTTTTGTCAGGAATGTTAATGACAGCACTGTACCATTTAATTAATTTGGTCAAAAACTGGTAACTTTTAATTAAATGACTATATACATCAATTGCAAATTTTAAGCCTTACTTAGACCTTCCCACTGTTTCTGCCTTGTCTGTTTGAAAAAAAAGATTTTGCATGACATCATGTGCAAAACTTAATCTCTTTTTAGTCAATCATCTATTACTAAACAGGAACTGATGATCAATTATGAAATTATCTGATTCTCAGCAGAAGTTGATGATTATAATTATGATGTTTTCTCTGTTAAATTACATGTATTGTACAACAGCCTACTCTTTCAGTCAGGTCAGCTGCTCTAAATTTATAAAACACAATCAATCTACTCCAAAGAAAATTTAATATTGATTTAGAAATAATTGCACTGTCCCATTTATTTGCTATTAGATAAACAGCTCTCCATCATAACATGGTCAACTGATTCAATAACTGCCAGCAGTGTTATGTACAAAACCATGTTAAAGGGAGAACATTACAACATGGTTGTTGTGGGAGTTAACACCATTATTCAGCACATGATAGGCTAACACTAGCATGTACTGAATGAATGCATAGTAAACGAGAATATATCAGGAATGATAAAAGTTTGTCAAATAATGATGTTTTGGAAAATAAATAAAGATGTAACACTAAGTTATATGTTGTTTTCCTTCAACCCATTTTGAGATACAAGTTTAAGACATTCTCATTTTTTAATTTCTATCTTTTATAATTTTTATTCTAAATTCTTTCATTAGTTTTCTTAATTTCCTCATGTCTTTGATACTATTGATAGTCACTATAATAGAGACTGACTTGAATTTTAGGTTTTTTAAATCTGTTGTTTTATATCAAGTTTTCCTTTAAATTTTAGAAATATGGGAACTGGAATTTAGAAAAAGCCAAAAATAGACAAATAAACAATATTTTGTGACTGAAACAGGAAAACCAGTTTTCCAATTTTAATGTCTCTAATTACCTGCTGAATTTGGTATATTTCCTTGTTGACTGCCTCCAGCCTCGCAAGATGTCTGCAAATATATGGATATATTTTGTGGATATAAAATTCATAAACATATCTCAGTGTCTGGAAAATCTATGCATTTTAAAAGGAAATGTGGAAGTATATTTAAGTCTGTTTTTGTAATCTCATCAGATAAGTTTCTTAAAACAACCATATCCCCTTTTATTTATGCTGTTTGCTCAGTAACTACAGTCCAAATATGTGATAGAGAACCCAGAGTCTATAGTTAATTTATTTAAGCTGTAACTGTTCAAAATTAGTATGACAAATGTTAGTTTCAATTCAATGAGCATGGCAGTTTTCTGTGGAATGGATTGGGTACTTTCAGTTGGATGTCAACATTGGGCCATTTAAAAGATGGCAAGATGGAATTCAAAAGCATCTTTACATACATGCCCAACACCCAAGAGGTATATGCATACTTATTGCTATTATAAGTGGCAAAAAAAGCGTAATTTGGGCATAAAAAGTGTAATCAATATATTACATGCCAGAATCACAGCATGTATGAAAAAGATACAATTTTACTACTAACTTGATTTGGTAGCTGCTAAAGATTCTTGTCACAAGGGGCAAAATCCATATGGGTTAGCAGCAGAATACAAACACAAAATATATCAAAAAATTATTTATATTCAGCAATCATTTCAACTAGTCTACATTTGTAACTTTGGATGAATGACCATGAACTGGAATCCTGCAGTGATCATGTTGAGGTGCTCAGCGTGCTGAATTACATTATTCTCATATTCTTCTTTTAAAATTTGTAAAGCGGTGTTGATATATAGTTTCTTGGAGGTTAAAAATAAGTTTAATTATGCAATACTTACCCATGGCTATTGTTTAGCTTTCTTTTGCGTGCCAAAAAAACATACACAATGAGGAATTGTGTCAGTATGACACAATTCCTCATGCAACTCACTTGTCACAGGTGTTAGTTATGTGTAAAACAAGCACAGCTAAATCAACCTTTTCATAGATGGCTGCTACATCAGGACATCAGAGCGGGGTGGGAGGAGGGCATTGGACAATAACCAAGGGTGAGTATTGCATGATTAGAATTAGTTTTACCCCCACCCCAAAAAAAAATACATTTTAATAGCAGCAATAGTTTACCCATGGATATTCTTTAGCTGAATTTGTCCTTAAGGAGGGTTGACTGATGCTCCATTAAATTGAAAACAAAAGCCCTGAGAAAATAAAAATACCATTGGTGGAGAGGTCCATATTATGGAAGGTTGGTATTTCTTGCGGCCACATATTGTGCTGTAACAAAGGGGCCCAGAGAAAAGCCAATGATTTGATTTTTGGCAAAAAATCATGGTTGACAGACGGAACTGAATCATAATTCCCATTAAACTGGAGACATACAGTGTCAATAGACAAGGCATGAATCTCACTTTGTCACTTTGTCATCATGGTCTTCACATGGAGGCAAGGACAAGAAGCAGCAGTCTTGAGAGTGAGGTCCTGAAAAGAAGCCTCACTGAATGGTTCATAGCAGGTTTCGGTTAATGACCTCCACCCAAAAAAACTAGATTTTAATAGCAGCAATAGTTTACTCATGGATATTGTTTAGCTGAATTTGTCAGTAAGGAGGGTCGACTGATGCTCCAATAAACTCAAAAAAACCCCAAGAGAAAATGGAAAATACTTACCCTGGTGGAGAGACCCATGTTATGGAAGGTTGGTATATCTCGGGACACATATTGTGCTGTAACGATGGGGGCCAGAGAAAAGCCAAAATGCTGCCTTCATGATGTCCTCCAAGCAGGAGTGATTAAGGTAGGCCCATGATGTAGCAACATGGCCTGAACCTCATGGACTTTAAATTTCATAAAGGAAAGGTCTCAATCAGTAAGAGATTGGTACACTCTTTTGATTGTAAAGACAATCCATCGTGAAACTGTGGCAGCTGGAATGTCAACAGCACCCTTGATTGGGAGGAAAAGATGCTTCCTACCCTTTCTTTCTCATTCTGGATACCTTAAATTAGAAATGGAGTGTCCTCATGGGACACAAAAACCTATCTGTATCATCTGCAGCACAGATTCGACTGAGACTGGAGATTTGATTTTTGGCAAAAAATCCTGGTTGACAAAGGTGGGACCGAATCATAATTCCCATTAAACCAGAGACAGCCAGTGTCAATAGACAAGGCATGAATCTCACTTTGTCGTCGTGGTCTTCACATGGAGGCAAGAACAAGCAGAAGCAGTCTTGAGAGTGAGGTCCTGAAAAGAAGCTTCACTTAATGGTTCATAGGGGGTTTCGGTTAATGACCATAAAACACAAGAAAAATTCCATCTATGTCGCTGCAGCTCAAAATACTTAATAAGATCAGCAAGGTGCAAATCCAAACCAATTACTGTGCCTTGAGAGAATCTGAGTGTGCTAGAAATGGCACCTCTACAGCCCTTGATGGTGGATACAGAGCATTTTGTGTTCTCAAACAGAAACAAAAGGAAATCAGCCACAGAGGTTATCGAGGGGCAGCTAGGATCAACATGTTTCCTATTGCACCAATCACAGAATATTTTCCACCTGGCATCACAGACCATGTAGAAGCTCTCCTGGCCTGATTGATACCACTTGCAACTTGGTCCAAAAAGTTGTTCTGATGGAGAGATCGCTTGAGATAAGCCAGGCTTGAAGGTGGAGAATCGGTGGGTTTGTGTGGAGGAGGGATCCCCAGTGTTGCAACAGAAGATCCCTCCTGATAGGAAGAGACCGGGCTTGAGCACTCAACAGGCCAAGAAGACCGATGAACCACAAGCGCTGATGCCACAGAGCAGCTAGTAGAATAATCTGAGCAGTGGAAGTTCTGACTTTTGCAGCACTTGAATCAGATGGAAGGGTGGGAAGGTGTAAGTGAACAGCCGATCCTACTATAGGCCAAGTGCATCCATTACCCAAGCTCCTTAATCCGGGACAGGAGAAATGTAAAATGGGAGTCTGTTGTTGAACCTGGTTGCAAACAGATCCACTAGGGGCCTTCCCTACAGCAAGAGCTGACATGTTTTGAAGCTTGAAAAGATCCATCTGCGCTAATGTTTTCCATCATATAACATCCAGAACTAACACTGTAAAGCATTTCACTAAAACATCTGGTGCTATTTTCCTTAAAAATATATACTGGTTCATTACCTAGCTAGCATATCAATAAAATGAATCTGTTGGGCAAAATTCACTTTTGATGAAACCAGCCTGTTTTCTTGGAAAGGGGTCATATACATTTGCTATACAAAGCAAATAAGGAAAGTGATCTAATGCTGTTCTTATGCAACAATCACCTTTTTAAAAATATTCTCAGATTTATATGATTGAAATTGAGGACATGATAATAAAATGACCAAAACAACTTTTTACTGCTTTATATTTATCTTATTATTTTTTTTATGCAGCAGAAAAGCATAATCCATATACAGTTTAGTGGAAAACGTAATTTGGTTAAAAAAAAAAAGCATAATGATTATGCCAAATGTGTAATGGTTGGCATGTAAGTCTTTCCCATATATATTTCTTTAACAATAGGAACTCACATGAACTGACAAAAAAATATTGTGGTATGACTTTGTCTTTGAAGACTACAGTGTGGTATACAAAACACCTTCTAAATAGGTGCAAGTAAACAAAGTTTTTCATGTTACAGAGTGGAAAGGAAAGTGTGATTGAAAATTTTAAATAATCAGTAATGGCCTTAACCTTGAAAGTAAGAACCAAATGCGGTTATCTTCTAATGATTATGTTTAAGTATACAAGTCTCAAATGGCATTCATGCTGTTCAGTGGAAACAAAGTTGTGACAGATGAAAATGCTAATACTATATGCACAACTCTTCATGAAAAGGCAGTAGACAAGAAAACCATTGTAAGATAAGATGGTTATGGACAGATGTTAGTTGAGGGACTGGACATCTAGCTCATAAATCACAACATATATGGAGGAGAGGAACAGTAACAAATTTGACCTACTAGACCATAAATAATGATGGGAAAATAGCTCAAAATCATTTTTAAATTGGGTTAGCTATTGAAATTTCACTTGTCCAACAATAATGTTTAGTTGTCTGGGCTAGCTGGGCTGTGGAATTGTCATTCATCGTTCTCACACACACCATACCTAATGTTTATATTACTGAGCAGCTTTAACACTTCTAGCCTAATTAATATAATGACCATCCTTACTGTAAATTAGTTTTCTGTGAGAAAGACCCACTCAGCATGATGAACATGAAATTTTTCATGCAAGCACTCTGAACTTAAATGAATAGTGAAAATAAAATTAAGCTAACTTCATCACAGATTAGGCCCACTAAATTGAGATCATTACTCAAAATTACAGTAACATCACCTTTTAAAGGGTTGTCTTGAGTTGTTTAATATGTGTGCACTGCAAAAGGACCATTTACCTCAAGTTTCTTCGTAAGTCTTTCAAAACTGGAACTTTGTGTTGGGAAACCAAAGTTAGTAGAAGAAAGGCATTTTGGAGCCATGACACTTTTAAATGGTGTTGTGGAATGCTTCAATGTCCAACTCCTTCAATGACTCATCACTACAAGCATTTCATATTTGAATTTAGGCTACAACTGGCTGAAAATTGTTAAACTATCTGATTTTTTGTCCAAAATCTGCCTGAATTGTGGCATCAAGTAAATATAAATAAGCGCAAATGGCACAAAATATGTACTCTACATATGCTATGCAGATATCATCAAATATTTAATAATATTATTGAATGAAATCTGCTGCAGTCAATCGATGTGGAAAGGTCCATGGATGCAGGACCACTAAAGTTTTCATGTACTGCTATTAGTTGTATTTATAAACAATATGATGTATTTTGCAAATGTATACAAAAATTGTAGCAAAATTTTTAAAAAATTAAAACAAATCAAAACAAATGATATTAAAAATTTTCATAGACATATTAAACTCGCTAGTAAATTAAATTTGTAATGTTTACAAGCATGGGCCTCTAGAGAAACAGTATACAACACCTGATTCAGTTGATTCATAACCTGTTCTTTATAGGTAATTTCATTTTCACTTCTTCTAGTGAATAATTAAAGGAATTTTATCACATATAATAATAAAACATTATTATTAAGGATGATCTTTTTCAAGATGAAACCCACCAATCAGTTTTCAGATTCCTCTGGCTCTAAGATTCCTTCAAGTAAAGAAAATAAATCTTGGTTGAAACAAGAAAGAGTTTTGATATGCTTTGTTCATCTCTCAAACAGATACAGTCATGTTGCTTTGCTCCTGTATTTGTCTCTTTCATCCAACATAAATATTAGGAATCACTTTGTTCTTTTACACAGTCTCATTAATGCCACAAATTCTGACTCCAACACAGTCAATGGTTACTACTTAACCGACCCATATGTATCAAGTTTGGTGAATTCTCACCCACTGGTTTAGAAAGAGTTATGGCAAATGGATAGGTTACAATATCCCCCACACTGCCCCATTTAAATATGTGGATACTGCATTTGATACTTATGATTATTTTGACAAATTCAGTATTTAATGATTTTGCACATTCAATACAAAAATTAGGACCTATAGCCATTACTGTGAATACAGCTGAGGACACTGACAAAATTTAGACAGCTGTTGAATTGTAAGACAAATATCAAACCTATTTCAGCAATTTTCAGCCACATTTATCCAAAATTCAGATATCAAAGTACCAGAGCAAGCAGTATTCATTGTTATTGTGGAAAAATATATTCCCAGATACAACATAATGGATGGGATATTACTACAGGACTGTACAGGAATCAAGATATTACTACAAAAATCAAGCCTCTCCAGATTTAGGCATGACATATTCCATCACATACCCAAGGCAACATTTCTTCTTGTCCCTCTCCATGGTTACTGTATGCAGGAGAAGGGTTCTGAACTATTTCTGGGGAGGCATCTGCATCCTTCTTTTGTGAAGATGGGGATTTTGTACCAGGGATCATAGGTAATTTCCTTCCAGAACCTCTGCCTGGAGAGAACTCTGTTGTTGTCTTGGAATCAGTCTTTGTTTTCACAATGGCATGTCCTGTAAAATTTGCTTCACAAATGACTAAAAAAACAATATATACTAGTTTTCCAAGTGAGATCTTAACAGCTTAACATGAAGACATCAGTTATGATCAGGTAAATCTTTTAGATGTAATTATGGACTGCCTTGAATATCTCACTGACCATGACCAATTGCAAGGGGTTAACCATTATCAGCTAAATGTTAAATCTGTGATATGGAGCAATATTCCTAGAGTAGCATATCTTGTACAGACTAAAAGAAAATGCTTTGTGGTTTCTGGTTCACCACATGAACATCTACTGCAAAGTGACACATGGTTCTTGAAAGATCATCATTTTAATAATTAAGTCTAGGTTGTGTGTGCATAATTTGCGCTATTCTTTCTCCTTTATAGTAAAAAATTGCAACTTTTCCTATATTCACATTTAAGCATAATTTAAAAGAGTGCAATGAAGGGCTGTTTCAACTTTTGTATAATAAACTTTTGTACAGATTTCTGAGCTGTACATTTTCCGAGGTTATAGTTGGAATTTTGACCTAAAACCTTGGATGTCCAAGGTTTTTCCATGGTTTTCCTAGGAAAACCTAGGAAACCTCAGACAATGCTGATATTTTGTCCAAGGTTTTAGTAGCAAACCTAGGACATTATCTCGTAGACTCAAAAAACACCTAGGAAATACCTTGGACAAAGCCTTGGACATGAGAACTTGGTTTATTTTTGGCTCGGAAAAACCTCGGAAATAAGAACTTAGTCATTTTTTAGCTTAGACATAGCTCAGAAATGTAGACTTTGAAAATTTTTTAATTGTGCACTTAGAGATTTCTATATATTTATTCAGAACGTATTTTTACAGTTTATTAAAATGAATAATGTTTGTCATTGCCAAAACAACTAACAAGTCTAGAATTTGGATTAAAAAATTGACTTAATGTTGTTTGATTGATATGGGTTTTACAGTGTACGATCTCAGTTCAGGCAACATGGTGCCAAACAGATCACATATTTTGGTTTCACATCTTATTTACATGGAGATAAAAATATGATAAAGAACCAAAACCTATATGCTGCATGAATCCCCCAGTTAAAAAAATTCATAGCATTCATACACTTTTAATCACTTCATACAATCATGTTAGTGTAACACAGTGGTTCCAATTCTAATGCCCTGTAACCACACAGGACAACTGTAAAAATATATTTTCCAACAACTGAACCTAAAGTAAAGTCTTCAACGCTTAAAGGGTCACATGACATTTTTCTTAAAATTTGTGTTTGTGTGTTACTTAAAGGAATAATAATTTAAAGTACCAGTTTAGATGGATAAACTATTACAGTATCAGTGTAAAATGTTTTCTGAAAAATTGCACGGTACTGTTTATTTATCACACTAGTTACAAGAATAATAATTATAAATATTCAACTGAGTCTGAAAAAAATTGCATGGATGATTGGCATGGCACTATTTTTAATTATCATTTTTCATATGACATTTGAATAATATAAGCACAGTTACACTGAGTTTAATCCCTTTCAACATGATTTGGGAAGAATGCACCAAACACTTGATTCTGCTTTCTGACAACAAAAGCACATATAATCCATTTGGGGATTTTAAAAATATTAAACTTTACAAAGTTGGCTTTTGATGTTTAAATAACATGAAAAATGACCTCCAAAGTTATTGATGACATAAATCTGAACAATATTTTCACTTTGAGTTTAAACCGGTGTAAGGTTTTTTATTTGCAATTACTTCACATACAATTCAAGTATTCATGAAATATAGACAAAACAAGTAAAAAGGCAACATTTGTAATTGTCATTTAAGCTTTGCAAAGCCACATCTCTCCTTTCAGTGATTAATTAAACATGTATGTCAATAGTTAAATTGTTCATCAATAGCTAAAGCGTGAGTGGTAAAGGATAAAGTAAAAACTGCAAGCTTGTGTTAGTGTACTTGTAGTTAATAAAGATTTTAATTTATGCACCTAAATTCTAACTGCTGATGATAAACTCTTCCCTCTACATTTCCTTTGGACACGAATAGTCTTCCAACTGCAAATACATGGCAAGTTTATCTATGGAGGAGGTATCTCTGAACTTCATTAGCTACTTTTCCAATGGATTTCTTTTCTTCAAATGCAATTGTAAACGAATTCTGCTTCTTAACCTTGCTTGTCTTAAAAAGATTAATTATGTCTGTGCTTTGTTAAAGCCTCCTTTGTTTATATGTTTATGAGACCACCCCCACCCCACATCATCTGCAATTCCGATTGCATTGGTTTTAAAATAACAGATAGAAAGTTTGGGGTTTTTTTTGTTTTTCTTTCTCATATAATATATATATATATATATATATATATTAAGCACTTCAGGTTCTGATGGTAATTTTTATTTTTAAGATTTTTATTTTTTATTTTTAACCAAATGAAAAAGTGCTAGGGAACTTTTTTGTGTGCCTGATATGGCGCTTCTGGTCTGCGACAATTGGAATCTGGGAGATAATTTTATCTTATGAAAAAAAAAATTGAGATAATTGAAGGACCCCACGTAATACTCATAGCAGGTGCTTATCTACTTACTGCTTTAAAAAATATTAAGAAGTTGTGGAAAGTTTTAGGTAACATTTCTTTCGCCTTCTTCCATTGGAATTATCCAATCACAGCAGCCGATTCATCAATCAATCTTGTGCATGCCATAATAATAAATTCGAAAGTGGTCCGTTTAAACTGGTCTGTGAAAGCTTGCATTATAAAGGAGTGGATTCATAAATCGCCATGAACTTGTTCGCGTTATTTATATGATAATCCTGTTACCGGAAATGTTCTTAGCCTCCTAAATGTTGTTCAGCTGAGAAAGGCAATCAAAAATTACAAAGTCAGCAATTTGCCGATAGCAAGGTTAAGCCCTGTTTTGGGATTACAGAAGGAATTATTGGAAGAATTGGGGGTAATTTCGTTTCTTTTATATTATATTACATTAAATTTGAAAAAGATAAGAACATTTATTGGCTCTCGTTTCATTGCAAAGGCACTTGATTCCAGGGTAAACTAATGTGTACACTTACCAATTAACACATGTTAAGTGTTAATTGGTGAGTGTACAGATTAGTTTACTCTGGAATCAAGTGCCTGTGAAACATGTACAGCGTTCAGTAACTCTTATTGTTATTTTCATCTTTATCTCATTGATAGCTTGTATGTGTTGTCAAAGAGGGATTTTTAAAAATAATTGTCATGAAATAAAGGTATGAAAATTGGACTCAGTGTTCCTGCTTCCATGCACCATTTAACCCTGCAAAGATATATGATAAATAATAATCATAATAATAATAACTCTTATTATTGTTCTCGTTTTTCTAATTTTATCTTTGTACGATTCAGTTGTAATTCTCTGGAAGTGAATTAGAAGAATATAGGACATTGTAATGATAAAAATTATGAAACAATGTCCAATTTGAATGGTGTAAAGTAAACCAAACCTTGAACAGCAGCTGAATTTAGAAGAAAAGAACTAATAATGGTTTTAATTATGTATTATTTATATTAAACATGAAAATCAAGTCATATTTAAAATTGTTGAAAGAACAATAAAATCTGAAAAACATTTAGTTGACTCAAAAATGGATCTTAAAATAACTGTGTACATAGTTATTACAGTGCATGAAATCAGAAGAATAGGTTTATGAATAGGTTTAAAGACATGTAAGAATAGAACAAAACATCCATTGCATATATGTTGTTAGGCATCAAGAAAATCTACAAGCAATTAATCAGATTAATTACTGCTTCAGTATATTGATGATAAGCTAAATTACTTTATCTATTTTCTTTAAGTATAGTATTTTATAATTTAAATATTTCTACTGGCCTGCCATATTATCATGTGTTTGTTCAAAACTGCAGCTAAATTCTACTTTTAGATATCACATGATGGCCACTGTTAAACAACTTTATAGACCTTCCAAACCCTTATAGCATGTGCCTTTCATTTCGGATGTAAATCTGTGTACCATAAAAATGTCTAATGCTCGTGCGTGTCATATGTTGATGATATTAAATAGTACTTAAACTGGATTACTTTTCTTTGTCTAATTGAAAAGGAAATATGGAGTCCATGATACCAATCTCATGCTTTATTTTACCTGTTGCATATTAATGCAAGAATCAGTGATCTCCTAACTTTATAAAGAATGTCAGGTTCCATAATTACAATAATTATTATTTTTGTTTTTAAAGGCCAACATGCCTAACCACATTTTTTTTTCAGCAATAAACATGGGTATATATGATTTTTCCCAAATAATCAATTCACATCACTAGTAATGGCATGGAACGTATTGCATATAATTTGAAAAGTTTGCATTTTTTTTTAATTTAGGGTTGAAACAAGTAAAGATGCAAATCCACAATTAGCAAAACCACCAAAAATGGCTAAGCCAAAAGCAAAAAAAATAGACCACCAAGATGGCAACACCAAAACAGACTAAGATGGTAACACCAAAAAAGTCCAAGGTAAGATGAAGATGCCGCAATTTCAGACTTTCTAAAAACTTTATAAGCAACAAGCATTGTGTCTTATCTTTATGGGTTGATGACAGTACAATGGAATAAAATAAGATAGTAATTCAGAATAATTTTAATATCTTTAAAGGGGTGCATCACGATCTTATAATTTTACTGACTGAATACATTAGTTTGAACACGTAAGCTATTGAGCCAGGAACAGAATATAATCTTGACTGTATTCATTACCATAAATATAGAATGATGGTCCAAAATTCAAAGAACAGTCTGTTGTAGAAATATAGCTTTTTAAGGGTTAATACCTTGTTTTCAGAACTAAAGGATTCCAAACATGATTTGTAAATTTAAGGCTGCCAAAAACAGTTACGTTATTTGAGTACTATTTGTTTGATTAATTCATCGCATTTTTTATTTTCACCAATATTTATTTTTTTGCAGGACTGATCCAATAAGAAATGGCAGAGTATCAAAGAGGTGATGATCAACAAGAAAATCAATGAAGTGCTAAAACCATCAAGAAACCAGGATATAACTAATGGACGGATTTTCAAAATTAAATGGACAATTTGGCACTAAAGGAACCTTATGGGCATTCTTGATATCACGACCTTTTTGAAATTCTATTTGTATGTGTAGAACAAATTAAAAATAAAATGTATTCTTGTATTCTGTAATATTTGCTTCAATTCTTGTCTGATGTTTTATGTTAGGGAGGTGTCTGAGGAATCCTCGGACGATGTGTCTCAGGAATCTTCAGACAATGTGTCCTAGGAAACCTCGGATGATGTGTCCTAGGAAAACTTGGACAATATGTCTCAGGAATTCTTGGTCGATATGTCTGAGGAATTCTCAGAATGATTGTAAACCATGGACTTGTCCAAGGATTCCTAGGAAACCTCGGAGTATTGGTTACAAAAAACCTTGGAAGTCTGAGGTCAACCTCGGACAATGAGAATAAAAACCTTGGATATTGGTATAAAAAGTTTTGTCCTTGGACTATTACCTCAGAAAGTCAGCAACCAATACTCCGAGGTTTTTCCTAGGAAGTTTTGTCCAAGGTTTCCTAGGAAACCTCGGAATATGTACAGCCAGGTTGACTAATAACAAGTGTTGGGAGGTTTGTTCCATCACAAAGTTTTCCATTACTTACCTCCTGGACATTTGGCAGAATCAAAGCCAGTGTGTATCCTGGAGTCATACCATGGAACAAACATAGAATGATAACTTCTTTAAAATGTAATGCCTTGATAAAACTTGTTTTCCTATTTTGTCTCCTCCAACATTTTAGCATGTGATTTTTTTTTCCACTTTAACTATTTCCAATTGGACATCATTATCCCAGACAATATCCTCATATTCTAAAACAGGTCTTATTAGAGGTTAAAAAATGTTGTTCTAATGACTTTCTATCAAGTTTAAATTTCAAACTTTGTAGTATGTCGAACGTTTTCCATGCTTCTGCAGTTACTTCATGAGTTATGAAAAGATAAGGATTCATTTAAAGTTAACCAAGTGTTATGTGAGGTGACATTCCTACATTAAAAGCTATGGGTGTTGCTCTCTTTTGAGATTTTTTGGATATGGTCATTAACTCAGTTCTGTCTGAATTAAAATCAATTGATTTGACCATACATTAATTTTAAGTTGGTCCTCGTTCAAAAGAACAGCAGCAAAGGTTGGGTCTTCAACAATAATTGACAACATTGATCCAGAGGTGAAATGAGACATATGTGCTGCCTATCAATATGATTCAAGATGCACAACTTATACATTTATCAATACACATATTAACTTAATGGTCTTTCTATCTGTAGAAGGTCTGTATGTGGTAGATGGTGCCATTTTATGTGATTTACTTTTTGTATTTCCACATGCAGATTACAGACAGACATATACTTAAGTGTCTATTTATATGACATTCTCATCCATGACAAGACTACATAAATACTTTCAAAAGGACTTCAACACCTTGGGCCGTTTAAGGCTGCTCCATTTGATCAGATGCAGGGCTAACTTTAGCCACAAGACAGAGTTATTTTGATCAAATCAATATCTTTACTTCTTAATTTCATTTTTAAAATTCTTATTCATGTTATCTTAACCCTGATAGGGATTTATAGTTTTCTAGCACATGATCCACTAGGACCAAATTGTTTGAGAGAATAAATGAAAATTGCATTCTACTTTTTAATTGTCTGTATTTTAATTTGGCTTGGTATTCTGCCTATTATACATTTGCTGAAAGGTTGATTGACTGGCATGCTGTTTGTTTTTGTCCATTTAGCATATAGACACACTGGACTCATATTTATTTTAATACCATTTCTGGGCTCAAAATCACCCAGTGGTATCTCCATTAACACTTTCCCATCTCCAATAATCTGATGTACTTCATAAGTTTAAAAATTATTGTCATGATCATTATCATCAGCCAGTATTTGCTGAATGAAATTGTCATCTGAAGGTAAACCATGATGAGAATCAGCCATCTGGGGTTTTCTAGGTAGCCTGAATTTTAAACATGCATTTGTAAAACTTCCTTGATGCAAGGTTCAGATGACAAAATGCTTGTTCAATGGCACAATGTACCAATCATTTGAGTTTAACATAACAACCATGCATGTCAAGCTAAAAACCCAAGATGAGTAAATAGTTGCCTACCCAAAAAACAGATTTTGCAAAAAATGTCATGAAAAGCACTTTAAGGGTGAACACTTAAATAACATTTTATACTGTGCCAAGTACATTTTCATATGTGCAGCATTCACCTAATTCTAGAGAGTTCTTGTGTTTCACTGTTCTCCAAATGTGTGAATTTGTATAAAGCTTGCAATTTGCAAGCTTGGCATCATTTTTGTTTTAAAATACTTTACAGAACAATTAATGATCACTTTGCACTAAGTTTCTCTTTATGCTTGGCCAATATTTCCAGTTTGTCATGCAGCGAATAAGCTACATCAACTTCTGATTTGTAGTTATTATTATAGCCGGAAGTGGAACAAGCAATAACCACAAAAGAGAATTCACTGCAACATATTTCACTGTGTGACGCCAGCAGTGTAGCTTTCAAATTTAACTGAAGTAGACATGATACAAATCAACAAAGAAACTACACACAACAGTGGTTAATTAATGCAGAGTAAAGTACTTGATTATACATGAGGAGCACATTTGGAATGTCTCCTTTGTGTCAAACAAGCCACTGTGCCAAAATAATTAGAATGGAATTGGCTTGGGGTGCTTGGGGGCAGAATCATACACCACGTTACTTTGTGTTAATTTGTAGTAAGTGATTGATTATTGTCAAGTCTTTTTCAGTGTGTGATGTGATGTGATTTGAATTTTTAATGTAGCTTTAACAATTTTTCACTCATATCACTACAATGTCTGCGGAGTGGCAGTTTATAGTGATGTCTAGCACTGAGGCATCATTCCGCAGACATGTAGCATGATGTCCCACCCAGTCACATTATCCTGACACCAGGCCGACCAGTCCTGACACTAACCTCTTAATGCTGAGTGCCAAGCGAGGCAGCTGTTAGTACCATTTTTGTAAGTCTTTGGTATGACTCGGCCGGGGATCGAATAAAAAAGAATGAGTGCCTGTACCTGTTACAGCTGTCTCAGATGAATTCTCAATTTAAAGAATAACATAACAGAATGACTAACAATTATTGACAACTGCCAAAGATTAAAATTACTTGCATACGGTAGGTATCATTCTGTATCGATTTTCCACTTCTTGTATCTATGTGTATCACTACTGAAAAGGTATTGATGTATCAACATATCGACAAATCGTTAACCCCTATCATCAGCAAACAATATTATACTAGACCGAATATTTGGGATGAGATTAATGTAAATAAAAAATAACAGTGGTCCAATTATAGATCCCTGGTGCACACCGGCCCTGACCTGTTGTTGGCCTGAAGTGCAACATTTTTCTCTTAAAAATTTTTGCATGCTGTTTGACAGATATTTTGAAATCCAATCCATGTGCCTGTCACTAATTCCAATATTTCTTAGTCTATGAATTAAAACATCGTGCCAGACTTTGTCGAAGGCCTTACTAATATCGCTACTCTGATTTCTTTGCCTTCATCAATCATCTTACATAAATTATTGTACATATCACACAGTTGTAAAGGAGCCAAGTCTTTTGGAGTAAAACCAGATTGAATATAATTTCATTCTTGGCTATAAGGTAACTGTACAAGTGTAAAATGACATATTTTTCACATGTTTTGCCAAAGCAACTAAATAGTGATTTGGAAAATAAGAAGATTGTAACAAATTGTTGAACATTCTGATAAATACTATGAGTGCCTTGTTTGAGTAACCTAGGGTAGATCTTATCAGGAGTGGTAATATTGGTTATTATGTATCAGAATTGTTTAGTCTGATCTATTTTACTTCAGAAATATGTGGGCTATATACCACCAGACTTTTGGACCAATACTGCCATCTTGGAGTTAATTAGCTAGTCTGCTAACACACTCCAATTTGGCATTTCTTACGGCACTTACAACTCTGTTTCTAATACATCTGAATTTGGCACAGTGTCAAGAAAGATTGATTCTTTTAGCAAAGCAGAGGATAAAATGCTGAAACCCAAACATGACTCAATAATACATCTTCATGTCAATGAACAATATGTCAATGATTTTACTCAACATAAGCCATGCACTCCATGGATGTGTATGCTACATCACAGGATCATATGGATATTACACAGTGGAAACATCTGTTTCTTATGCACATAAACTGGAGAACAAAAAATAAAAAATAAATGAGAACTGTACAAGGTTAGTTTCTTTCAGTGTCTTATCAAATAAGCATTCTATTTACTTATTTTACTGTAACATGCACTTGTGGGGGCAAATTCAATACAATTTGTTTCATATCCGCGAGTTTTGGGACATATGATTTAACAGGTAGGTAACAAAAACTTTAACCATGGGGCAAGAAAATCATTTATTTTTCTTGTCTTGACATAACAGTAAATAAAGTAGGCTTGACACGAGAAATGAGCTATTCTGAATATCAAATAAAGTTTCAAGCTCATAACACATGCATGAGCATCAGTGAACACACACAAATTAATAAAATATAATATTGCATTAAAAAATTCATCTTTGAAATAGATTTGTAAGCAAAGAAAAGCGGAAGGTATTTATATTACTTAAAACTTTGATTATTTTACGATTTCATCCATTTAAAATATTGGTTAAAAAAGAAGAAATGCTAGGAGCTACATGATGTCACTGGAAACGCTGTTCATACCAGTGGGCCAGTACAATGAAATCTCTTTTTAAACAATTCCTTCCTTGACTTTAGTATCATGTAAATTTTACTTCTAATGAACCATCAACATCTCTTTTGGTGAAAGATATTACTGTATTCAGGTCGGAATGGCTTTTCAGAACATTTTAAACATAGATATTCACCTTCATAAATATGGTAACAAGAAAGATGCAAACAACTAACAACTTGTACCTTTCTTGCACTATGTATCTAAACCCATAAAATAGACTTGTTCACGAAAAGTTTGTGACATACTTATCAAAACACAACTTGCTTCACCAAAATTGATCTATGTTCAGGGAAAATCAATCACAAGTGACAGCTGTACTCTCCATGGTGGACAAATGAATTACAGCCTTGACCAGGGGAAATTAATATAAGTAAAGCTTGTTGACCTTTGGACTGCATTTGATTTTGTAGATAACAATATTCTCAACAATAAACTAAGATATGTGTAACACAGCAGCATTAATAAGGTTTGCCTCCTACCTTACAGACAGATCACAAAGTATCATAGTACATGTAACCTTTCTGATGAGTCAACAACACATGGAGTACCACAGGGGTCTATAGTGGATCCACTCCTTTTTGTCTAATCATTACTGATCTGCCACTAGAAATTAACAAATGCATTTCCCCCACTAATCAAACAAGACACCCTGTTGAACTTTAAGTAATCCATATCAGACCTAGAGGTATCTTTACAACTAGCTTTGGTCAAATTAAATTCCTATTGTCAGGAAATGAAAACATAGCTGTCAGCCCCTGAGTATAAACATAATGACTGCTTATGACAAAAATACTGATTTTCAGGTACAAATATAAACTTTTAAAATTTTATACATATGTATATGTGTATCGCATTTCTTGCTTTACATCCACTTCTCCCTGTTCAGCTCTCACTTCTCCCTGTTCTGTCCAAAAGGAGAAGTCACTTCTCCCTAAAATTCAAGTCTAGCTTGACCCCTGAATTGCATCAAGGTTCTCTCTAATATTTATAAATGTTGTATAGTTCAGGCTGCGCTGTTAATGAAGCAGCAAGCTGGTGTTTATTAGCTTTTTCATGCTGTTTTATGTCAGGGCTGCCTCCATGCCCATTAGCAAATTCACAATTACACAATTTGCAAAATGCTAAGTTTTCCTCTTTACTAGATGGTTTCACAAATTTAAACATGATGGCATAAGTATCCTTCCAGTTCTGTTTTGTTTTCTTTGCCGAGAAAATTGTGAATCTTCTGCTTTCATTTTCGAAGATGAAGATTAGATACAGTGATACCAGCACATGCCTTGCATGATCCAATATGGTTGTTAAAGACTGGTATAGTGGCCTCAATTTCAAATGAACCATATTTTAAAACTCTTTCTCCCTATATGCAAAACATTTACTGTAAGAAGGGAGCCGGGTTCCTGTTCTAAAAAGAAAATTGCAAGGAAATGTTTAATACTTTTTAACACAGATTGTTAACATGAAAAACATACAACCATATCTGAGTCCAAAATACAGGACAAATAAAGGAAATATCAAACACTTGGCAGCTATGGCAAAATAGCTTGAAGATAAATACTGAGAAAAGATTTTAATGTTTACTTCTAACATATAAGCAAACCTAGTCAATGATACTTTTAAGTCTTAAACTGAATAATACACATCTAAAAATTGTAGCTCAGGACACAATTCTGGCTGAACTGTTCACTACAATTTGTTACAGGATGAACACAACCAAGCTCTAAGTAAAAAGTTATATTCTTTGCTGTGGTTATTATGGAGATTTGTCAATGAAACGTAGGATAATTTAATAAAGAAATGAATTCCAAGATAAGAAAATGTTACTAGTGCATAATTTAAATTAAAACAGATAGTCTAACAGCAAGATTCAAATTAACTGTGGAGACCACTAATGCGGTAAACACTCACTACAAGCAATTTTCTCTGGTGGTGAGGTAGGCATATAATGTCCATACATCAAGGTGTCCTTCGAAAAGATGACAGTTCCATGCATGACCCAAGCCGGGTGCTTTATTGGATTGTGTTACACTGACAATTTTCACTCTGAAGGAAGATGCATTCACATCAAATGGACAGAGGTTTTTGGGCACAAAAAACCACAAGCTATAAGATATTGCTGCTATTAAATTTATGAACAATGTAAATAGCCCAAATTCAGCATGGTTTTATATATACTTCTTAACACACTATGATCACTTACACATGTAATGAGCATGATTTTATATTGTTTATTAGCATGTAACGAAAATGAATAATTTAGCCAGGGAAAATTATTCTTCGTTCTTGTAAGGCTGTCATATTTACAAATGTAAATGACTTAATTCTGTGTTAGCCCTGTAAACATTAACAAAACCAACTTTCTGATTAAGGCAATTAGCTTCCCAACATAGTTTTATCTGAAGAGGAAGAAAAAGACAGCATCCTAGTCAGTCTTCAGTGATCAATGTACTGGGTAGCAACTTTTTAGATGACCACTGCTGCTTGGTGCATATGCCACCAACTGGCAAAAATAAAAATGTCCAGTCTCATTTTTGCATAGGTGTTAATATCAAGTGAGCTCTGTAGATCAAAACAGTTTATGAATACTTCAAGACAAAATCAAGAAAATATCCATAATTGTTTTCATGTAAAGTCTTGTCACTAAATTTGCATGTTCTGCATTATGCCTTGCAGGTAATATTGTGGTGGGCTTAACTTTTTGTTTAACAGCATAATCATCAAATACACATTTTTTAACTTTTAGTCTACATGTACTACTGATGTTTAAGGAGATTTATGGACCAGGGCAGAATCAAATCACCTCTATATGGAATTTTAAGTTTGGTTTTTGTTTTCATCTTGATAACATTAACATTATCATTTGAGCATTTGGAGGAAAGAGTCAGTTCGTATTCTATAAAACCAAAGTTTCTAGATACGTGTACAGTCCTTGTTTGGCTAAATTCAAGTGGATGCTTTGCAAACAGGTAAAAAGTCATTTCAAGTAACCTGAATTATTATGCAAAATTGTGCCGTTAGTTAAGAGAACTTTACTTTTCCTGTCAAAATCTTTATTGAAAATAACTCAAATTTGGCACAAGAAGTGACAGCTCAGGTATGCTAATGGATTCATCATGCTAGAATGGAATCGTTCTGTGTTCTGATGGTCACGTTTAAAATCTGTGTAAATGTGAGTCTTACTTCCAAGAGACAAGTTACTTCACTCAAAGTAGAGCACAAGGATGTTATTGTTTTGAGAAAATTTGGATATGTTTGACACTTGTACAAAGAAAGAGGCTCCTCATGGACCTGTAAGTAAAATCAAAGTTCCAAATTTTGCCCTCTGTGCATGGCACAATAAAATACCTAATTCCCTGTCATGACTTTCTCTAGCCAGCAAAACAAATTATCAATATGAAAGATTCTCTTAGAAGAAACTAGGAATCGTGTTCATATACCTCCATCTCAGGTGAGACGCTAAAATTCACTTGGTGTAAATGAGCTAAACCCTTCTGGATAGCAAAAGTTAAGGCTATACCTGTAGTAGGACCCACTGCTCCATCTGTAGTAGAAGACTCTGCTCCAACTGTAGTGGGAGACGCTGCTCGATCACCTTGTCCAGATTCCAGCATCTGACCATCTAAGTGCAGTCCACTCAACCCATCAACTATTGAGTCTACTCCTTCGAGGTCATTTTTGAATGTTTTAGGTTGGCCATCATCTGATGATTCCTCAGAATCCATTTTGCTGAAAACCAATGGGAAAAAAAACCAAGCAAAAGTTCAGAAAGTTGAGTTTTATAACTTTAGCTAAATACATTCAAGTGATAGATACATATATGGTAATTCCCAAGACAATCATAAATTTTAAATCTGTTTACACTCATGGCATGCATTAGCATGCTTTATTTCAATATTAACTCTTAAACCCTGCATGTCATGTTTATGTGTCATGAGGTTGTAACCAACTACCAAGCTCTGTAATGTCAACATTGTCTACAACTCAACCCCAAAGCAGGTAATTCATTACATAAAAGGGGGAAAGGTGTAGATTCACAATGATACAAAATAATGTAGTCTTTCTTGTGGCATTAAAAAAATCAGCAGAAAAATATGAGACCCATATTTGTTATCTTGTTATGACTCTAGGTCTTAAAACATTTAACAGAAAGTAAAACTAACAACTTAAGTAAAATCCAGAAACAATTCTTTCCTGTAGAATGCAAAGTGAACATTCAAGAGACACTTACAGTTTTTGTGAATTAAATTCCAAATAATCTTAAATGTCCTATTACAAGTCCAAAAATATAACATATTCCAAATGAATTCCAATAGTCTTGAATGTCCTGATATAACATAATGATACAATCCAGAATGTCTTTGAATGAGTTCACACAAATCCAAAGTAATGTATTAATCAAAAAGTCAATGAACACTTTAGTAATTCTAATTAATATTTTAAATAAACAATTCCTCATGCATTATTTTTTATGTCAACAATACTACTGTAAACACTGATTACAAGTGGACTCCCTCGGACCAATTTAAAAACCTGGAATGAATTGATTATCAAATCCATACTTATACACATTCACTCTTGACCTAAATTGTATTAGGATATGAAGCAATCCAAGTAAAATCCTACTATAAATAAGACTGGCCTTTAACTTAAGTGCTATGTAAACATTCTGTTTATGAATTACAGCCATGGACAAAAGTTAACTACATAAACATTCCGTTTACAACCGACAATAATATACATAACAACCTTGAAAAATTCCCAGTTTTGCACATGCAGTTTGTGTCCAGATTTTAGGCTTTTTGTCATTAGCGCTAATGCACACCAGTCTGAACTGCAGAGAGAGAGAGAGAGAGAGAGAGGGAGATGAACCTTTGCAGAACATGAAAATCATGGGTCTAATACACACATCAAAAACTGTCCAATTTTCACCCTTCTGCAGAAGCACAAAAGAAAGAGCCAATCAAAACCAGAGTTTTTTTTAATACCCATGATCATCTGGCTAAGAAAAATCTCTCAGAAATATGTTTCTGGATGCTTTCAGAGGTAATCTCCAAAATGCATTTCCTACCCCCATCGAATCGAGAAGTCAACAAGTTAATTTAAATAATCTTAATCAATATTCATGGTGCCTTCTTGCTCACCAAAATTTCAAGTGGAGAGTTTTTAGTTCATTTTAATCTCCTTAGTCTTGTTTTGGTTTTCCGATATATGATGATGAAAACCAAAGCTGAGCAGGTGACCAAAGCAAATCCTTGCCAAGTGCAATAGGTAAATCACTTTTAATAACTATACAGTGGTCCCCTCTTATAAGGCCACATCTTCTGTAACAGGAAAGTGGTCTTATAAGAAAGGTGGCCTTTTTAAAGGGAGATCAAAATGGTGTGAGTAATTGCTACGTACATGCATATAGTATGATAGACAAATTTTGAAATATTTAATACTTTAAAAATCACAAGAATATTATGCAATCAATGTGATAAAACTTGTATCAATCTCATTCAAAACAGTTAGAAATATTCATTAGTTGTGAAAACCCATATCAATGGATCATTAATGAGATGCTGTAAAATCACACAGTCAATAAAATCGGGACACAACCATCTAACTGTAAATATCCCAGTATGTCAAATAGATTATCTCACTGCAGTAGAATAAATAAATAAAGAAGCATCATGGATATATATATATATATATATATATATATATATATATATATATATATATATATTCATGACGCTTCTTTGAAATTTGAATTTCTCTGACGTCAAAATTTCCCAGTTGTTGTAACTAAATGACTCTCCCGCTTTTCAATAAATTGCACTTTCTTCTCAACTACATCCAACATTCTGCACTTTTTACAACAACTTGCTCCTTCAATGGCAATGTTTGGCTATTAAATGAGATACTCAGCAGTTACAAAGGAAGTGAATTTTTTACATGATTGACCAGTTTTTAGTTTGGTACCCTTTGAAGAACATTTGGCAATCTAAAGAGAGAAGCCCCAACTTGTAACAATTTTAAGTAAATGACATCACTCTGATTTGAGGTGAACAATAATGTTCTTCTCAGCAATTAGCTTTAGCAATCTTGATAATGTTGTTGTTGTTATAGGGTTTAAAGCCATTTTTCAGCACAAGATAAGCTATACATGGCAGCCAGTATTAATGGTGGAGGAAGAACCCTGGAAAAAACCACCGACCCACAAGAAGCTACTGGCAAGTTTTCTCACATACCCACATTGGTCGAGACTGGGACTTGAACCACGCAGACAGAGGTGAGATGGCAGTGATCCGTAACGGTGAGCGCTTTAGACCACTCGGCCACTCGGGGCCCCCAATCTTGATAATTATCAGTGGTAATAATAGGCAGTAATTATTAAAGTGATAAAACCTAAAACCTACAGAACAGCTTCACATCAGTTAGGATAACAAGATTACTTCTTGGATCAATTAAAGTTATGTTACTGGCATGCTATATTGGAACGAATGTCAATACACTGATTTCAAAAATCAACAAATATCTGTGAAATTTCTATTTGTAAACATTATGTGGCCACCTGTATGGGGTAAAATGTTTGAGTATTTGCACTAATCTGCCAGCTGCTGGCCATGCTATAGCATACATCTGAAAACCACTCATTGGTGCCATGTGATTATGACCATTCAAAACAGTTGGCTGCTAATTGGGGGGGGGGGCTGTTGAAAAGGGGAACCACTGTATGATCAATGAAAGTGACAAAATGTTCAGTTACAAAGAGCTATTTAATGAAGACTTGATTATCACAGTTCATCTATAGGTGTTAGCTTGATCAGTTTGAGCTTTTGTCAGTGTTAATGAATGTTGCAGATTTAACTGCATGATTTTTGTGCACTCGCTTGTTTTTATGTGGGCATTGATTAAATTTAGGGAATTTATGCAATCATGTGTCCTGCAAGAAACACTAATACTGTAACTAATCTGAAACTTGATATTGTGATATTTTATGTAAGGTAATGTAAAAGCCTGGCACTAAAACTTAGCAAATCTGTGAATATGGAAAGTAACATAGACCTCCTAACCTTGCTCTTTCGGACTGACTCTTGAAGTGGCACATAATATGTTCCTAAATAAATCAAAGGCTAAAACTACACCAGGCCCCCATGAATCAACAACAGAAGATTTCAACTAAGTCAAATCTTCCAAACATTTAATGTCAATTTCAAACTGGTCTTCCTTTTTTAGCTAACTGAATGTTATTGTTGTTGTTGGGGTAAACTAAATTTAATTATCTTATACTTACCTACTATGAAAGAAAATGTATTGGGGTTTTTTTCGGGGGGGGGGCATGAAAATAGGTATTGTAGGGGTTATGAAATGTTGTTCACAAAAGCAGAACAAGAATTCCAAGAGGTCAAAAGATCCATTGCAAAGAAACCTGGGAAAACAGTAAATTAACGCTGAGTGACCATTTTCCCAAAGTGAAAGCTCAGTTGGGAAAATCCAATCATCTCTGCAGTAAACATCATACCTTTGTTGTTGTATCATAAAACATCAAACCAAACATTTTGATAGGAAGAGATATATTCTCGGGAAATGAAACATATTTCACAAAAAAGTAAACACAGGGTAGCTGGAATGGACAAATCTATTGTTCTAAAACCCAAGACAAATGAAAAATGAATGCCAGACAACCATTTTTCTTATTGTTAGAGCCCAGTTGGATATATTATTAAAATTGGGATCATGTTAAAAATTATCGAATTGTATATATATATATATATATATATATATTCCTGTGGAATAACATTTGATCATTAAATGTTCCATTTGGGTACCTACATGTATAGCTCAATGACTAAACTATCTCCAAATAATTCCATATTTAAGTGTTGGGTGATTGCAATCAGTAAGAGGCCACACCAATGTGTTGGCTACTTGTTATCTACCGTATATACTCACGTATAAGACGAAGAATTTAGGAAAAAAAATAAAGCCTTGAAGGAAAGGGGGTCGACTTATCTGCGGGCCATGCAATTTTTCCTATTTTTACCTAGTCAAGTTGGGGAGTCAGCTTATACATGAACAGGCTTATATGCGAGTATATATGGTAATTAAGTTATCACAGTCCATACTACCAGCCCATGAGAGCAAATCCTTAAAGGCAAGTTTATATTTACATTTTTGTCATCCCACCAATATCCTGGTAAAGTTGTTGTTGTTACTGTTGTTATATGGTTTAATGCCATTTTCAGCACAAGATAGGCTATACATGGGGGCCAGTATAAATAATGGAGGAAGAACCAGGGAAAACCCCAGAAAGAACCACTGACCCACGAGAAGCTACAGGCAAGCTTTCTCATGTACAAACATTGGCCAAGCCTGAGACTCCTGGTAAAGTAGCCAAATTTTTAATCTTTTGGACTGCCACAATGAATGTGTATGTGTATTAGGCTTTCTCACTGGTCTTTTGAAGAAATAAGCACTCACTGTAGACCTTCCATTAAAGAGTAGCTATAGCAATGTCTTTCAAATGGATGTCAATGTTATCATATTGGAAGTCAGATCAGCATCATTTTTATTTCGAACCAGCTAGACATTATTGAGAATTCTTTTACTGAATACTCCATGTTAATGCGAGCAACCATTCAGGAGGAGTAACAATACAATTTGAAGTTGGCCTCTGTTGCAGCCATACTGGATGTCAAAGCAGCACTATTTTCATTTAGGACTAGCTAGATGTTGGAATGAATGTGTGTGTAAGTTTCATAGCATTCTTCAAAGTAGTTTGTAGGAGAAGTAATAACATACTTGTGCTAATGAATGGATGGATGATGGACAGATGATGGACAATAGATTATCTCATAAACTCTTCTGGTCTATGACCATTTGAACTAAAACCCTGTGCTAACAGATGGACGGACAATGGGCTATGACCAGTAAAGCTAAAAGTCATCTTATACAGAGGACATAATCTCTCCCAATTATTGTCACAAAATCCATCACTATTATCTATGTAGCCATGATCTGGAACAAATATTTGACCCACACCAGTAAGACCTTCAAGATACTGCTGCCTCTTTTGATAATCTGGATTACTGTTGGTCATAGATCCCATTAATTTGCACAAATTTATTTTCTCATTCCTAAATTATTTCACCCAATTTGATGGCTTGGGCAAAGAAGAAGCAATTATAATGCAATTTTAATTTTTGTGCTATGATCATAATTTCAACACCTCTCAATACTGTATATGGTGTCCTCACTGATAAAACATCACTTTGATGGCTCCCATGAAATGCATTATAAGGAGGGGGCAAAATATCAATGAAGTTATGTACATGCAGCAGAAGTCGACCAATATTAATCCGACTTTTAGTTACAGTGGGTTTTTTTGTGAGAAACTTAGTCATTTACAGCTCCCAAAGAACAAATTATGCCAATTCCCTGTCTAAGAACAGTCAGCTGTATATCATGGTGTAAAGACTTGATTTTTGAAAATGTCCTCAAATTTGAGGGCACAGTAAATTTTGAAGATAACTTTACTCTCGTGAGAAAATGCATGCCAATGTGGGGTATGTGTGGACTTTTGTATGACAACACACAAATGTAAACAATAAAAACAGCTAATCTGTTATATTGTGAATGAAATTACCTCTCCACTCAAATTTGTGTCAACAGCCTTTGAAATATAAATCTTTACTTGATTTGTCAAGATTCTTTTCAAATATTAATTTGTTCTTTAGACACACAGATTATACATTTGCAATATGAAATATTCATTTATATGTATTTATGATTCATCTGAAAGGAAACATTTTAAATCATAATGTCATTTGTAATTTCAATTTTAAGGTGAAATTCATCATCAAATTTATAGAAATCTCCAGTCTATTTCTATTCACTACTCCAGTCTAGTGATGCAGATATTCTTCTTGTACATAATATAACTACCAGTAGTTGATTTTTCCCAAAATGTGAAAACTGTTTTGGGAACAAATTTAAAATCATTCAACCATCAAAGATACAACCCAAACTATGCCAACCATAAGCACATTGTTAACAGAAAAAAGGCTAGATATTACAAAACTAATATCTCCTCCAATGATGATTTGTACACCGTCTCTTTGGATACATCATGCTAGACATGATGCTGCCTCATGGAAAATGCTTTGTTTTTTTAAGTTGCACAGACACAACCAAGGCAGTTTCTGTGAAATGTTTTGCCATCCTCTTGCAATGCTTCACATAAATGGTTATTTGTTCTTCTGCACCTTGTTCCTTTCAGTTTGTAGAGCTATCCTCACATCTCCCTTCTGTACCTTAGGAAGAACCTTTGCATTTCTAATGCAATAGGCAGCTGGTCTTATTTTGTTTGTCTTTAACCCAACTCATGGTTTTATCTACACTGACTGCTTGTGATGTTAACAAATGTTTAGGGGTAGGCAGCACTTGTTTTGTTTCTATTCATCAATCCTTGTGTTCACCTAATTAATAAGCAAAATAAGGGTCACAAAACTGTACTACATTCTTTGCTGTTCTGCTTTATCATCTGACAGGTCATGAAGTTGCAATCTTTGGAGAACTCTTCTGCTTAAAATTGTTGTCCATTATCTAAAATGCGCTCATCTGGTATTAGAAAGTATGCCAACTATGCTCTTAGCTTCTGCACAACTATCTTTGACTAGAGTCTTCCATAAGTTCAAGAGACTGATCAACTAGCAGCAAGCTTCAAACAGAAGATAAATTCCCACTTTGGCAAATGAATTGTCAAATTACTTTTACGATGCATCAAGGTTTTGTTCTGCTGACGAGGTTCACAATTTATGCAAAAACAGCATTTCTGAACGTATTTGGTAATATCTTCATTCATTCCTAGCTGGTCAAGATCTCTCTAGCTATCCTAAAATATCCTCCAATTCCAATGTGTGATGAATGGATACATTGTAACATGTCATGTCAAAGTGCAATCAGTATTACAACCCTGCCACTGCAAAATTACACATTCCTACACACTCAGCTCATCTCGTACTCTGAAGTATCTGAATTGCTGTATTTACTTTGTATTCTGTCCATCCACTCAGAATTACTTGAAGTTCTTAAGTTCATTTGCTGCTATATGCAGCCGGGTTTTTTTTTTAAATATTGTTCTGCTAAGACTAACATTTTGATTAATTCAAATATGCTAATTCCATCATCATTTACATTTGCTTGTCTAAGCATGTTTCAGTGTTTCCCTTTACCCTCATTTGTACATTAGAGATCTCCAAATTTTTAATTTGTCCCATGTTTTGACATCAAGGTTTGTTTGTTCCTCAATCTGACCCCAGTTTTAACATCAAGGGGATTTTTTACTCTCGATCTTGCAACCCCAGGGGATACACTGACATCTGCTACCTACATCTGCTTGCCTGGTCTGTAGGTCACACAAATGTTGTACTTTTGGCTGTAAAGTAATATTAATCACAGTCCATTAAGTACACTACTCAGCTTTTCTTTTCATCATTGCTTCTAGAGGCTTATGTCCACCCTGCACTGTCTGCTATATACATATCCTGATTAAATTTCTCCATTCCAAAAAACTACTCCTAATAACTTTTCTTTTCAATTTCAGCACATCTTTAAGTTTCAATTACTTTATGACTGGTATAGGCTACAGGCTCCCTTCTGCTAGATGGCTGCTCCCACCCCACTAATTCAGAACCAAGCAGACATCCCTTACTTTTTAGTAATGTACAGTCTACGTATCACACTTGCCATAGTACTGAAACTGTCCTTCTGAGTAGTTAACCACATTCTCTCACTGCTTTGGAGTGGAAAGATTACAGTCTTCACCCATCTAGAATTTTCTGCGGCTTTTGACACAACAAAGATATATTACTTCATCATCTCCAGCATGTATTTGGTATTTATGACACAGCCTTACTATGATTCATGTCCTACTTCGTCAACAGGACACAAATTGTGTCCATAAATGGAAACATTCCACCCCAGCTGATTCATGTTTTGGTGTTCCATAAGACTCTGTTCTCAGCCCCATTCTCTTCATCTATACATTCAGCACGCTCAAGTGTCATGGATTGATATCCGGTATCTCACCAACTGTATGCCGACGACTCTAATCTACAAATCTAGCTTCCAAACTGAAGTTGAGGCTACCATCCATGGTTCAGAGAGGTGCATTTCCGACATGTAATAAGCTGCAGATGAATAATGATAAAACTGAAGCCATTCTGATCACCATGCACAGACTTCCTCATTCACATCAAACTTCTGTGTGTGTGTGTGTGTGTGTGTAATTTAGATTTTTAATGTAGCTCTAACAATTGTTTCAGTCATATTACTCTGATGTCTGCAGTGTGGCAGTTTATTGTGATGTCTAGTAATGGGGCATCATGCTGTAGACATGTAGCATGATGTCCCACCGAGTCACATTATCCTGACACCAGGCCAACCAGTCCTAACACTAACCTCTTAATGCTGAGTGCCAAGCGAGGCAGTTTTTTAGTATGATTTTTACAAGTCTTTGGTATGACCTGGTCGGGATTCAAACCCACAACATTCACATTCTTTACCTCAAACAATAAGTATCACTAATATCAACATTAATTTCAAACAATGAGTACAAACGTTTCTCGATGGTGCGAAGAATTGAGCACACTTCCCCCCTGCTCTGTAACCTCCACTAGCTTTCGTTCGATCAAGAATCAAATACAAAATCTGTTCGCTAGGCAACATTTTGCTGACTGGCTGCAGTCCAATATAAACTTATCTGACCTCGTCTGTGCGTACACCCCATCTAGAAATTTACATTCCTGATCTAACATTCGTATTCTCATTGTTCCTACTGTTTGAAAGTCATATGGACAGCATTCTTTTGTATACCAGGACCCAGCTACATGGAACAAATTGCCAACTGATCTAAGACACAATGACAGTGTAATCTCATTCAATTACGCTCCTAAAAGTCACCTATTTCGTCTACAAGAACAAATGACTTATTAGTGTTTACTTCCTTAATTATTTTCAGCAATTATGTTTTTGTTTTGTTATAAATTTCACACTGTTTAAATTATAATCTTGTTGTTGTACATATTTTTGTGTACGATTTAATACTGTGGAGTGTTTAGAGCTTCTAGAGATTAGGCCCTGTACTAAGTCCACATTATCATTATTATTTACTTCTTAAATTTGTATTCCTGCAAATTGTGTCCTTTTTCACATTTTATACCTACCGGTGAAGCTGTAAAAGTGTGACATTTTATCCAAGGCCAGATTAAAGTGGTAGTAGACTCTGGAGCAGCTGAAGCAATTTCAAAATGAGAATCCCCACCAAACCATTTCAGTAGGATGCTGCCCCCTCCCAACACACATATGCACACACACAAAGTAGTCCTACCATGTAAAACATATCTCATGTTATTTATTTCTGTTTTAGTGCTACCACCCCCCAAACAACATATTGAGTGATATGTCTTATATTGTAGGATTAATACGCAAAGGAGGTAGAAGCTTTCAAGCAACTGCTCCATTTGAACTGCCCATCTTGACTGTAATAGTTTTACCTACAATGCATAAGTACAAATAGCTTTAAACAAATTATATACACAACATGACGCCCTTCTGCAAATCATATGCACAGTCGCCTTGCAAACAGCTAATCTCAGTTTAAAGTACAGTGTGTCCAACCCGTTTCAGCCTTCACTCAAAATTGCTGAGAAACCCTTTTAAGTATTAATAACCATAGTGTAACAAATCTCTCTCTCTCTCTCTCTCTCTCTCTCTGGCAAACATGCCTTGGACTGTACAAGATGCAGTATCAATATACTGTATTTAGTTGTTTCGCTCTTTTTTTCTTTTTTTTTTTTTTTTTCGTTTATTATGACATCGTCACATCAGATGAATTAAAAGCAAAGGAGAAAAACGTGTTCGTCTATATAATCAAATACCAAGGAAGCTGACGCCAGTCTGTGAATTAATGTAAGGGAAATTAAAGTTTCTTAATTAAACGAAATTAAGGCTACCTTATGACGCAAAAAAAAAAAAAAGAAAGAAACGGAAACGTGTCAGAAGCTGTCTTTCAGGGGTCTGAGCCAAATCAAGCAATTTCCAATTATTAACTTCTGACATTTGCGCATTTTTGTGCTAATATATATTAAAATACCTGAACAAATGTGAAGTATAGTTAATTCATTACCTTGCAACGCTTTTTTTGTAAAATATTTAACAAAATTTTCAGAAAACCATGGCGTCGGTCTCGTTAAAATGAAAGTGGAAATTGCGCATGTCTGTACAACACCCATGAAAACCAATTGGAGTATTGTCGGCCTTTTTCGTAAAGAAAACTCAAAGCTAGAGCACTAGCTCGATTGGAAGATTGCCCATTTCCGTCAGGTCGTGATATAAAGACTAGACGGAAAATATTGACGATGCTCCGATTAAGCACTGGCGATGTTCTGCTGTGCAGTATTGCACCTAAAAAAACAAAGATTTTCCCGCTGTTCCTCATAAGTTAACCTGCTTACTTAGTACAGACTGTGTATATTGTAGGTATTGTTAAAAGAGCTTATAATTCTATTATTTTGTTGTATGGTTGACTAGTGCACTTTGGGTCATAGAGTGTAAAGCTTGGCCTTGTTTCAGATGTGCATCTCTCAAAAGAAGGCTAGCTCCACTTAGTAACTTTCACTTCCTGGACTTCATAAGGTTACTTGCGAAGAAAAAAAAAAGCTGATACCTTTTTTCTATATATTTTACAATTCATCAATTACATTTTCCAAAGCTGGTATTGTCAACTCGTGCAAAATTAATGTACCTTATTTTAATAATTGCTAAAAATTAGTGTACTTTAAATTAGATTATAATAGTTCAGGCTTTTTTTTTCGAGCACATGGGAACAGCATTTTTTATTGCTTCCTGCTTTAGATAGTGAATAGATTTCATACTTACCGCTTCTGAAGAAATTTCAGTCACAGAGTACTTGAAAGAAGTATGCCAACACTCTCTCCAGCATTTTCTCCACTAAGTATCATAGAGGTATCTCCAACATTTAATCCCCCGTCATTGTTACAAGGGATACATCTAGGCATTCTAAGTATTGATGTAAATGTAATTGTTTATTCTTTAGAACATGAGCATGCTGGTGTTCTTAGTTGATTATAGTTGATTATATTGGATGAGTTGGTACCTATAATTGATCTGTGAAGATTATAATTGGCTGTATCCACTTGAAATATCCAACAATATATTTGAATCCATGATGAATTGGCATATGGTAGTATCTTTTAATTTGGTACATTAATTTGTCACTTAACTTGCCTGCATTCTGGTATGTACTAATATTGATAGTATTTGAAATCTTGTCATAATTATCAATGGGAGTCATAATGTTTAAATACGTAAACAATATTAACATGACTTTTCTCCCTATGTATATTTTAAAAAGGAGGGGATTGTGTCTTCCTGTCTTTCAGTCTATTTGTCCATCCATTAGTAATGCAATATATCTCCAACACCATTAAATACACAGGCTTGAAACTTTGGGATAAAACTGAGGGTAGTCTTTAGATAAACACAGTCATTTTAAAAATATAATTATGGGGACAAATTTCTGTGGATAGTAATTTGTTTAAACAAACCTAAAGATCTTAAGGCTTGTAGGTAGGGATCTGAAAGTCAATTTGTGTCATTTTCAGAGCAAGTGCTATAGCATTTGCTTTGGTCTTTTGGGTTACACTCTCTAGTCTTTCCCCAGGGATGATCCCTGTGAGCAAGCTTCCCCAGGGTCACAACATGTAAAATGTTGAGACCCCACGCAATAACCATATACAGGTTTGAAAGACACAGATGGAATCAGACTGTCATGTTGTGGGGAAAATTTGTTGATGCTTCATGCTTCATGTATACATATATCTTCTTATAGTTAATTTGTAGTTAAGAACACTTGGGATAATGCCAGTAAGTATTATATAAGATTACAACTACAGACCCGATTTTCGACACAAAAATACTGCCTGTCTGTTTGTTTGACCATTACACAACGACCTGTTTGCAGTCAATTCAAGGGGAATTCTACAACCAGGTAGAGACTTCTCTGTTTCAGGGGTCAAGCTAAACTTGAATTTTAGGGAGAAGTGACTTCTTTTTTGGACAGAGCAGGAAGAAGTAAGAGTTCAACAGGGAGAAGTGGATGCGAAGCAAGAAATGCAATTACATGTCTAGGCTTATACAAACAGTGACAAGAAAACAGTTACGACAACAAGCTTTGTAAAATTTACCAAAATAATTTATTTCCCTAGAAAAACAAGGTAAAAATGAGAAAAAGGACTTACGGTTGACGAATCAAATCCAAAATTAATCCAAGAATTAAAAAATATAAGTCCTATCAATAAAAAGTCCTAAGTGAATCACAATTCGAATCCCGATGAAATTCAAGATGGAAGGCGATGACGTCTTCGATAACCTTAAAAATGTTGCTGTGTCAACAGTTCCCTGTTGAATCACAAATAATAATATTCCAGTTTGGAATTTCAAATAATTTTTTATAAATGTCTTTGTCCAAGAATCAATTTAAGAGCACTTGCATTCCAGGGTAAATAAATTATTAATTCAAAAAAATAAAAATTCAACTCAAACTGGTCACAACAAAACACCTTTAAGCTTCAAAGGTTTAAAGCACAACTGGCAAATCACTATGATAACATGAGTTATAAGCCCAACTAAAACGCAAAACAGATTCCCAGATAGGGGTCACATGGTCATCTTTCCAGACCAACATAGAAACAATACAAGCCAATTATCACGTATGCTAGGTATGGCCTTAGCCAAAATCAATGGTTCTTACTCTGGGAATAAATAATTTTAAAAAAAAGTTGTTTACTCCAAACTCTATCTGATTTCTGAATCATGGTCAGCAAATAGATACAATGTTTCAACTACTGGCTGTTTACCAGGTCAAACAGAACTGAACTGAATTTCTAAAAAAAATATCAAATCCATGCAGTAGACAAAATTATCATTACAATAACATGTAATGGAATAAAATAAAAATACAAACCTAACAAACAATTTAATTACATAACAATATATATATACATGTGTGTGTGTGTGTGTGTGTGTGTGTTCTCTTATTTGAATTATGCCCTCTAATGCACAGTATTCATATTTGCATTTAGCATTGGATTTAAGCAATATTTTATTTTCAAGTAGAAAATTTCTGAGTTATTTTGGCCATATGACTTGAAAAGAGAATAACAGAAACTACATTGTAACAAATTTTAACTGAGTAACTAGATTACATTATTGTAAATGCAAGTTAGTAAAAATGCTTAATCAACTACCCCAGATCAATTTTTAAAAAATACTTTCTAAAAGTTCTCAATAATGGCACTTTGAAAGATTTCTAAAACGGTTTGAAACAACCCCTGTACCATGTACATGGGAGCAAATGCACTCGTGTCTTCAGATCATACTGTTCGCCCTAATTTCCTTGTTGCGAATAAAACATTACCATAACTATTCATACATAACGCTAAAATGCATAAAATTACAGACACTGCTCCTTTATAGTTGGCATATGAACTATACCCTTCTTTCCAACCGAATCAACACAGACATGTGAGTACATCTACTTTTAGAAGGAGGGATTTTCATAATGTTACCACTCACTTTATATAGCTTCATTTCAACAGTCCATTGATAGGATTGCAAATTTATGGTTTATTTATTTGTCTACATACTTGTAGTAATTTTATGCATTGGTTAAAAAGAAAAAGCTGCACTGCTTTTTTCCGTATTTTCACAAATACGAGTCAAGTCAGAAAACAACTTTTACCATACAGTGACACAGCGCTTCTCGTGAATTCCAAAACATAGCATTGTCCCAAACGTTTCTGACCTGCATAATTTTAAATCTCAAATAACATAATATCAAGGCACTGCCTTCTACGAATTGTATTTTTTTCTGAATATATTTGTACAATGATTTACGAAAACAGACAATCTAATAAACTTTAAACTGGTACTTCCACAAACAGCGATGTATTTCCCCGTTACTGGTTCACTTACAGTTTCAAACTAATTTTATGATGAAATAGTTTACAAGAGGCAGTTAAAATATCAAGATCACCAATTCTGTTCTTAAAAACACAAACTGCTACTTACACACTATTGTTAAAGTTTCGAAACACAAAGTTTGTATGTTTTGATCATTAAGGATAACATGCGGAAATTGGACAGTGATAGTTGCTAACTGACTCAGGAAAGGGTTAATGGTCAATCAGCTATCAAAACACATGCCTGTGAATGTGCATTAGTTTGTTTGTCAACGTAACTGACAACAAAACGGGGCCTAGCTACTGATGGCTTGATGAATACATTTCTCTACAACACAACACTAGAACTCACCAGGTTAATGCAAGGTGTCATCTCAAAAAGATATGATCAGTATGTATCTCGGAAAAAAGTCACAGGGCGAAGTCATTTTCACTTTCCTAACAGAAGAAGGCGAAATTTACAAATTTTAGGTGACTTTGTCACCCACTTCACCTGGTAGCGTGACCCATGCTGTTTCTTTTGCAACAAGTCATGATGTCACAACCAGCTTTGGTAACTGGAAACCCGAGAGTGGGTAAGTGATGAATTACCCCTGGGCAGTTTTCAAAGAGACCAGACCGTATCCAGTTAAAACTGAGTGATTCAAATCTAGGGCAGAGTCTCAATAAGCAAACAGTTTAGACAATCCATTTTCCCATCAGTACATGTAAGAACGTTGCCAAGAGTGGATGGTAGAGAAGTTGAGAGGCATTAGACTGTACTGCGAGTTGTGCACTCGTAAAAAGGCGGGAAGAAATTCTAGTGAAATTCTAGGTTTGGATTTGGGAACAAAGGCTTCTTGAGGAAGCTTTCTGGGTGGGTTTAGAGTCAACATCCAAGGATCAGAGATAGGGAAGACACATGGAGAGTGCATTGTAGGTGTTATTGTGACGTAAGTATTTTGTGTAGAGGCACTGTTCTGGAAGGAGCACGTGATAGAGAGGACCAAAAGTGTTGGAAGGATGGATCTGAAAGTACCAGAAGAGCATGCAATCAATGGTACCAGAAGTACCAAAGAGAAACAAGAGGTGGACCGATGAGTAACAGAGACAACACTGAAGGGAAACACTCTCACTTAAGACCTTTAATTCATATGATGAGATAGTAACTGGCAACTGTGAATAGGTCATTGTTTGTATTTGTTCAAAAGAAATTGTGATTGAGAAATTTGTCGATGAAATAGTTAAATACATCTGATATATATATTTATTAAATTGTTATACCTATCACCTTGAGTTATTTATACACCTAGACGATCGGCAGTGCTGATTGGTGGCTTGGAGCTATTTAAATTTTAATAGTCCACCTTCTCCAGTGTTATAAATAATACCGTAGGAGGCACATGACACAGACATACCGATATATCCAGTATAGACCATGGTCATTCCCTCGTAGGTTATGGACTTGCCCCTTTATAGCTTGGAAACAGTTGAGATTCCCACCTTCTAACTATACATTAGTTGCAGGACATGAGAATAAATTACACGTTTCCAATACAGACCCAGTAGGAGACTTTCTCTTGGGTCATCACTTGGAAACTCCATATTCCCAGTCTATAATGCCACCCCAAAAAAATGTGTGCTTCCAATTGGCAGACCGTCCCTGTTTCTCATTGCCAACCCTAGCACTCTTTCCACCACCCATCCCCATGGTATAAGAAAGATGACATGATGATATTGCCAAAATTGCTCTGTGCATCTAATTGGGCTGGCACTGATCAGCACTTGGAAGTGCTTAGTACCTTATATATACTTATC
>JAECUM010031718.1:0-19304 GCA_016617855.1 Megalonaias nervosa
GCATGCATGTGTACAACATTGGTACAAACACAGCATGCATGTGTACAACATTGGTACAAACACAGCATGCAGGTGTACAACATTGGTACAAACACAACATCCATGTGTACAACATTGGTACAAACACAACATCCATGTGTACAACATTGGTACAAACACAACATCCATGTGTACAACACTGTTACAACCACCACATGCATGTGTACAACATTGGTACAAACACAACATCCATGTGTACAAGACTGGTACAACCACAGCATTGCATCTGTACCACATTGATACAAACACAGCATGCAGGTGTACAACATTGGTACAAACACAACATCCATGTGTACAACATTGGTACAAACACAACATCCATGTGTACAACACTGTTACAACCACCACATGCATGTGTACAACATTGGTACAAACTCAACATCCATGTGTACAAGACTGGTACAACCACAGCATTGCATCTGTACCACATTGATACAAACACAGCATGCAGGTGTACAACATTGGTACAAACACAACATCCATGTGTACAACATTGGTACAAACACAACATCCATGTGTACAACACTGTTACAACCACCACATGCATGTGTACAACATTGGTACAAACACAACATCCATGTGTACAAGACTGGTACAACCACAGCATTGCATCTGTACTACATTGATACAAACACAGCATGCATGTGTACTCCAACGGTACTACAACAGCCTATAGTTGTACTCTATTGGTAATACTACAGCATGCATTTGCATTATACTGGTATTAACACGGCTGCCTCAGATGCGGGAGGATGCGGATTTGAACTCAGCCAAGTTATACCAAAGACTTATAATAATGGTACTAGCACATGCCTTACTTTGTGCTCAGCATAAAGAGGGTAATTTTAGGACTGGTCAGCCTGGTGACAAGATAATGTGACTGGGTGAAGTGTGAAGCTACATGTCTGCAGCACCTACCTTACTTTGTGCTCAGCATAAAGAGGTTAGTGTTAGGACTGGTTGGCCTGGAGACAAGAAAATGTGACTGAGTGGGTCATGATGCTACATGTCTGCGGCATGATGCCCCAGAGCTAGACATCACTAGAAACTGTCACACTGCAGACACTGTAACAATATGACTGAAAAATTGTTAAAGCTATGTTCAAAATGCAAAACACACACACACACATAATTAAATATAAGATTACAATCAAGACTTTGCTGAAAATAGCCATAATCAGTTTCAAACATCCACAAACTAGAGTGTGTTTAGAACCAATTTCAAAGCTTGAACTTGACAAATATTAATCTAGCATAACTTTTATTAAAATCCTGTAAAATACATATTGAAAGAAAATGCCATAACTGTGTTGATCCTGATGACTCCAACTGCACAAAACAATAAGTGGACACTGAATATTTCCTTTATACAGTAAAAATGTGTTTAGGGTTTCTACATAATCTGGAACATAAGCTGCTTGGTGCAATATAAAAATAAGCTGGGATTAGGTATAAATAACTGACAAGTGTTAATTGAAATGTTCTCATGTTAAGAACCCATGGAACTTATTTCATATATAGAGTGGACATCTCTATATAGTAAATCTATCACAAAATACTGGCTACCATGCTACTTATTTCAGATAAAGATTGAACTTCTGTATATAGTAAATCTATCACAAAATACTGGGTACAATGAAACTTATTTCAAATAAAGATTGGATTTCACTACATTGTTTAGACTCTACAGTTTTAATAAAGCAAAGCAAAAGAGTGAAACCAACATGTTTTGTAGCATTCAATAAATAATTTATTTCCTTAGAATACAGAGTGAAAATTTAGAAAAACCATACAATATTGTGAATTAAAATCCAAATAGTCCTAAAAGTTCTATCACAAGTCCAAGTGTATAGAATTCCAATTGAATTGCAGTAGAATTCCAAAAAAATTCCAATATTGAAATGTGTTGATGTGCCTGTAGTCTCTTATGTGCTAATCTGCCTATGACCTAAACCTAGAATGTGGCAATGTGTTAATAATCTTTTGATGTACAGAAATAATATATTCCAAAATGTCCTTGACTGAATTCGCTATAATTCCAAATTAATGATTTAGTCCAAGAAGTATTAATAAGCATTTTGTAATTCCAGTGAATAATTTACAAAATTAAATCCACCCAAACTAACAACTGAGGGGCTGAGTGGTCTAAAGCACTCACCATTCCGGATAACTGCCATCTCATCTGTCTGCGTGGGTTAGAATCTTAGGCTCGGCTAATGTGGGTATGAGAGAAAGCTTGCCATTAGCTTCTCGTGGGTTGGTGGTTCTTCCCAGGGTTTTCCAGGGTTCTTCCTCCACCAGTTATACTGGCCACCATGTATAGCCTATCTTGTACTGAAAAATGGCATTAAACCCTACAACAACAACAACTAAAAACTTAACACAGCAAAAATAAATACTGATTCCACTTCGGATGTTAAGATAAGTAATTTCTCAAGCAAACAGCACTGATATAAAAACCTATGACACAATAATAGAGTCAGGATGTAGGTCCAATAACTTTCTAAAATATTCAAAGTTGCCAACAAGTTCAGGAATTTCCAAGTGAAATATTAATATCCTACACTTAGAAATAAATATGTTTACCTCCATCAATAATGATCTACATATTTAATCTACAATTACAGAAAATTATTAGCTATGTACTGTGTTGTTTACAAAATAAATGTCACTGGTCAGGCAGAGCATGAACTTGATTTTGAACTAAGGTCAATTACAAAATAGAAAGATATATAACATAATAATTATGGAGAAAAGCTACAAGTAATGATAATATTCCTCCAAATCCAAAATATTAAACAGCTATCATACAAGTATTAAACTGTGTGTGTGTTAATGTGTACCTTCACTCCAGCAGCCTTCAGCCTCATCAACTCTTGTTCCAGAAGAAGCCACCGTGTGGGGATGTCCTCACCCCAGTATGACTGCTGAGATGCCACCTCCACAATTTTCCTCTTTAAATCTTCCAATTTGCTGTCTACAACAGTGTTGTCAATGGCAAAGTCCTCATCAACCAAATGAAACCTGGTAGGCTTGTCACTTAGATAAGTGCGGATCTCACTGAAATACCTCTCACAGATCTCATGATGGTTGATCTAAAATAGGGAGAAGATTGGCAAAAAGTGATTAATGGCAAACCCACCTACCTGATAACTGATAACACTATTCATAGAATTCATCAGAATTTGTGTTTTCAACCATTGCGAACATTAATTGATTTTGGTTTGATGAGTAATGAGGGAAACAGGATCTGTCATAAATTATGCCATTGTATTCTTCAACATACTTTCAAACATCTCCTCATTACAGAACATCATTAACTATCCGATATTGATGACACTTCATTAAACCTGAAACACACATTTGTAAGAAAATTTAACTTGACTGTCAGTGGTATTAATTACCCTAGTCCATTTAATGAATGACCCTTAATTATACCTGACATCATTTGCAACCCTAGTGCTGTACTGATGACCCTTGATTGCACTTGACATCATTAATTACCCTAGTTCTATATAATCTGAGTTTCCTCTGACCCAAGGGAAGGGTCTGAGGAAACTAGGATTAAGTCCTATATCGATGACCCTTGATTCCACTTGACATCATTTACTACCCTAGTCCTATATTGATGACCCTTGATTACAAAACACCATGATCATTAACTACCCTAGTCCAAAAATGATGACCCATGATTACAAGACATCATTAACTACTAGTCCTATAATGATGATCCTTGATTACAAAATATCATTAACTACCACAGACCTATACTGATCAGCTTGATTACAAAACATCATGATCATTCACTAACCCTAGACCCTAGATTTATATTGATGACCCTTGATTACAAAACATCATGATCATTAACTACCCTAGACCGTAAACCTATATTGATGACCCTTGATTACAAACATTATGATCATTAACTACCCTAGACCTATATTGATCACCTTGATTACAAAGCATCATGATCATTAACTACCCTAGATGTATATTGATGACCCTTGATTACAAATATTATTAACTACCCTAGTCCTTTATTGATGACTCTTGATTACAAAACATTAACTACCCTAGTCCTATATTGATGACCCTTGATTACAAAACATTAACTACCCTAGTCCTATATTGATGACTCTTGATTACAAACATCATTAACTACCCTAGTCCTATATTGATGACCCTTGATTACAAAACATTAACTACCCTAGTCCTATATTGATGACCCTTGATTACAAAACATTAACCACCCTAGTCCTATATTGATGACTCTTGATTACAAACATCATTAACTACCCTAGTCCTATACTGATGACCCTTGATTACAAGTATCATTAACTACCCTAGTCCTATATTGATGTCCCTTGATTACAGAACATCATTAACTACCCAAGACCTATATTGATGACCCTTGATTACAAAACATTAACTACCCTAGTCCTATATTGATGACCCTTGATTACAAAACATTAACTACCCTTGTCCTATATTGATGACCCTTGATTACAAACATCATTAACTACCCTAGTCCTTTATTGATGACCCTTGATTACAGAACATCATTAACTAACCTAGACCTATATTGATGACTCTTGATTACAAACCATTAACTACCCTAGTCCTTTATTGATGACCCTTGATTACAGAACATCATTAACTAACCTAGACCTATATTGATGACCCTTGATTACAAACCATTAACTACCCTAGTCCTTTATTGATGACCCTTGATTACAAAACATTAACTACCCTAGTCCTATATTGATGACCCTTGATTACAAACACCATTAACTACCCTAGCCCTATGTTGATAACCCTTGATTACAGAACATAATTAAATACCCTAGTCCTAATCCTATACTGATGACCCTTTACTGCATAATGATGACTTTCATGACAAATCCAACTGAGATACACAAACATACTAAACATAAGTCTGTGTGCACAAAACTATCACTTGCACAGCTTAGAGAATGAATCCAGAAAAAAATATGAAGCCATTAATTACATTATTTACAGGATTAAAGTAGATGTGCAATTATACATAGACTCAAGAATTGTATCTAACAGTGTATCTGCCATTTGTAAACATGTCCACTGCATTCCTTGATTGTGACATTAAGTCTGACTCAATTGAAATTTGGATTAGTATTGTTCAAAGATTGTTTATAATATATATGATAATATACCATTCTTTGAACTAATCCAATATATTGTTATCAAGGTTTCACCAAAAAAATAACATTAGAGCAAACTTCAAATTTTGGAATGAGGCTATATACTAAAAATAAGTTACTGCTATCTGTTCACTTCTTACATTCATATCTGTCATTTCAGCATAATGATTTGACCAAGAATTATCAATTTCTCAAAATTATGCACTTTAGATATTTAGAAATAAAATAACTACTTACCAACTGCAGTACTAAACAGCACAAAAATATACATATGTAGTCCCAGAATAATTTTCTATTTTTAGAAACAAGGAAAAACCACAGGTCACATGACACAGCAAATTCTGATCAACTCCATAATAATAATAATGAGGACTTTGTATAGCGCCTAATCTTTAGAAGCTCTAAGTGCTTTACAACATTTGACAACGCTTAAAAAAACATATATAATGATATGATTACAGAAATAAAAACAAACACCATGAAATTAGAAACAGAAACAAGCTGTAAACATTTAAGGTAAGGATACATCTTTAAGTCTGTTCTTGCAGTTGAAATAGGTGAGTTTTAAGAGCGATCTTGAATGAGATCATTGTGTCTTTGTGTCTAAGTGCAGTGGGCAATTCGTTCCACGTTGCCGGGCCCTGGTATGCAAAAGAGCGTTGTCCATATGATTTCATTTTCATAGTGGGAATGATGAGAATACGAGTGTCAGAAGAGGAGCGTAAGTATCTTGCTGGTGTGTACACATGGGTGAGGTCAGATAGGTATGTTGGACTGGAGTATATTGAGGTAAAATTTAAGTTCTGCACTTAAAGAATCATGTTTCAATATTTTTAAATCTTCATTTAAGACTACATCTCATTTTAAAATCATTATAGTTCATAATTATTTTTTAATTTCACAGGAAAGTCGATACACAATATCAAGTCCTTCAAATTCAATGAGTTAATCGAGGAATTCAGACTTTAAAAACCATTAAAATCATTTTACACATCAGTACTGATCTCATTCTTGATTGCCACATCCCCCAAATGCCTAACCCCACCCCAGGTTTTCAAAGATCAGCTAGATCCTTTATTTTTAATCAGTAGCAATTAAAATACTGCTCCCAAGAACACTGATAATGGTTGGTTTTATGATCTGAATATTCAACAACCCTTTTTTGACATAAAAGGATAAACCTAAGCTAGCATCATATCTTTTCATTGAAAAGGACCGCTCCGGTGGCCTAGTGGTTAGAGCGTCCGCCTCGGATGCGGGAGGTCGTGGGTTCGATCCCCGGTCGAGTCATACCAAAGACTTACAAAAATGGTACTAACAGCTGCCTTGCTTGGCGCTCAGCATTAAGAGGTTAGTGTTAGGACTGGTCGGCCTGGTGTCAGGATAATGTGACTGGGTGGGACATCATGCAACATGTCTGCGGCATGATGCCCCAGTGCTAGACATCACTATAAACTGCCACACAGCAGGCATCGTAGCGATATGACTGAAAAATTGTTAAAGCTACGTTAAAAATCATAATCACATCACATCATTGAAAAGGGATACAAAGAAGTGATAAATTCTATTGGTCCCTGAATAACTCAACAACAATGATCAGAGTATAGGGATTAAAAATACAATGAAGTATATACGATACATTAGCAAAACTTTCAGTTTCAGTTCATGATTTTGCTTAACAGAAAAAGTGACCGGTTTAAAATGCATCTGGTTCAATACTGGCAGAATACAGTATATAACATATAATAAAATATATAATACATAATATAATACATACAAGTAATGTTAAACAATCCATTTAGAATAGCTTGAAAAAGACACTAGACTTGTTTGTGCAATAAAAAAATACATAATTTTGGCAGCATGCATAATGTAATTTGGTCAGTAAATCAACATTTTAGTGATGGGAAAACACTAAAGTAATGAATTTTTCTCTGTCACAGATGCAAATGACATGCACTACCAAGGTAACCATTTAAATAGTTTGAGGTAAATAAAATAATTTATCCACTCATTATTTGATTTCATTTTATCAAGTTATTGTCTGTGATTACTTTAAGATACATGCATCATTATTATGTCCGATTTATTCAAGCTTTACTTCACACAATTTCCAATAACTTCTACCTATGCAAGCCTATTGACTGTAATGTTTGATACAATATTTAAGATTTAATTAAATATTTGTTTAAGGACATTCAATTATACGCTACTTGTCATTCTTTTTCATGATGCAATCAGCTAACAAAAGTGGTGACACAATTAAAAACTGAATGCATTTTATATGGCTACTATATCAGTTAAATATGGTCCAAAAACATTTTTTGGCTGTCACAATTTCAGAGACATACTTAACCCAGTATCAATGACTGTCTCCAATTAAGATATTCTTCCTCTTAATGTTCATCTTGATTGAAAATTATTTACTTATGTTTATTCCATGTTTCAGTAATAGTGATATCCTCATAATGAAATGTTCAATAATTCCCAAAAATCAAAACATCCAATATGCCAGAATAATCATATCATAACTACATGTGTAAAATTTTCTTCATAATCCACAAAACTATCCTGTGAAATGAAAGATGAATTTACCTTCTTTGTTCCTTTCTTTATCTCTGAGTAGTGTGATTCAGTCATTGATCTTTGGGAATATTTCATGGTTTATGAAGACATTTTCTAAAAGCAATATTGTATACAGCAGTTCATATACAGTAATAACCCATAAGGGCTGACGCCATTGGCACTCGCCACCCAAATAAGATACAAACACAAAGAATCAAATACAAATTTCTATCCCTAAAACTATGCTCATATCATATTTGTCTCTAATGCCCTTCTATTTCTAGCATCCCTCCCCAAGTGTCGAGATCACTAATTAAAACAGGGCTAAATTGTGTTAATTTGATATCTTATTATTTCATATATACTACTTCAATGAGTGGAAGCTTGTTTATTCTTGATTTTAAAAGGACATCCTAAAAATTGAGAGCAAAAGTGTTTCCTTTGACTAAAAATACTTATACCAGTATAATCTTTATGTCTCAAAAACTACCCTTTGCCACTTTCGTATAAAATGCCTCTCTTGCCTATTCTTAAGAGATTCTTACAATATATATATATATTGAAATGACTATCCGATCTTAAAATGCAAATATGAATTTCAGCAATTTCAAAGTTCAATTTTATATTTTGACAATGTTTTTTTTCCCTCCCAATTCAAAGGAGTTACATAATTATTTTCTGATCATGTTCTCCAACATACGAAGATTAAAACCATGGGCTTCCAAACTTCAGAAACTGATTTACTATGATTTTCTCTGCACTTTCTACAATATTATTAATAATTCACTGTTCAGTCTTGTTGCCAAAAGGTACCTTATATTTACCAAGTTAGTCTATACCCACAACATACTTTTTTATTTGATATTATATAATTCACATTACTTTAAATCTTCTGGTAATCACTATTATTGATGAACTTAATTGGCTGCACTGCTTTCTGCCATCTTGAGTACACATGCATTTACATGGTTTATACATATAAATTTTTGTTACAAGGCAGCAAACTTGTCAAATACTGCATATTCAGTGGTCAATATGGTATATTCCTTGTATCAAGATCCAAGTAATGAAGTTCATAAGTACATGCAAATATATCAATGTCAATGCATAAAACTGATTATGCTACTTTTATCTTCATACACTGTATGAATTGTTTGTCACTCTTCAGCTTTCATTCAACTTATTTTGAACTTGAACAAAAGCATTCACACTGGGATATATAGCATAATATCAGCTTTAGTATCTTAAAAGTTTCACTGCATTATTTATTGTTACAGTATAAAACAAACTATTTAATACAAATTTGAACAAATTAAATCTAAGCCAAAGAATTAGAAAATCTCACTTTTCTCAGTCATAAATTGAAAGAATTCAAACCTGAAAGTAGTAAGCTGAATATAAATGAATAAAAAAAGTACGTAATTTTGTAATGATTTTTACACATTCTAGGTTGGATTTAGTTGCCATGGCAGCCAACCATTTCATCCCTTACATGCTGAAATAAAAGATACCCAATACCCATCCAGTGTCCACAACAAATTTCCCACTATAAAGAAAATTATTATTGCACAAGTTAACTCAATGCCAAATTATTGAATCAATGGATAAATCCTGTTCAAATCAGGCAGTTAAACATCCAGACTGATATGCAGTAAACGGTTAAAATTATGCATTGGCTTTACTTTAAATTTTAAGTTTCTTTTTGGCTTGTCCTCATTACTTTGATTTATTTTTCTCTACATGCATCTTAAAATGTATATAAGTTAAATTTAATTTAGACCAAAATTATTTTCTTTAATTTTATGACACAATGCTCAAAGTGCAAAGCATGAATTAGTTCATAAATCTTAATTGCAATGATATAAGAGGCCCATGTTGGGCTGACATTACTCACCATCTTGAAATGATATAAGAAATCCATGTTGGCCTAATATCACTAACCTGTTTGCAATAACATATGAAACGCATGTTGGCCTAATAAAACTGACCTACCAGTACTTGCAATGATATAAGAAGTGCATGTTGGCTTGGCATCACTCACCTGATTCCAATAATGTAAGAGGCCCAAGCTGGTCTGACATCCCTCACCAGCATGCAATGATTACCATGAGACCATTTCACTAAGCTGATTTATGTATGGACAAAACCCAATGTAAACTACCCCCAAGATTTGTATCATGTTGATTTGAGTTATTTTGCAAAACAAGTAATAAAAATTGGCTCCAAACATACAAGTTCAACACTTAACATTTAAGAGATCCTGATAATCAGCATAACAGGTACAGATTACTATATGAAATAGTGGAGACTATGACAAAATACTTAAAGATGGAATGTATATGCAGAATTCATGAAATTCCAAGCTGGAAATATAAATGTTAGGAAGTTGACATGTATGTTTCAGTAGATTTCACAAAGTGGAAATTTTGATTTGGCTGTAATTCTTGCCAGTTCAAACTTTGTTCATGAAATCTTTCTGAGGATTAACCAATTACAGTTTGCTTCATGTATTACAGGTAACTGGCTATTGAATTCACTGACCAATTGAATGTTGGTTAGAGTATTACCGGTAACAGATTAAGAAATTCACTAACCATTTCAGCCCTAGTTGCAAAACTTAACTGTTGACAACTAGACTGGCATTATTTTATGATAAAACTTGACTACTGACAAGTAGACTAGAATTTGTTTAAATGATAAAACATGACCATTGAAAACTAGACTTGCTTCCTTTAATGATTGAACTTACTGTTGACAACCTGAATGATATCTTTTAATGATAAAACATGACTGCTGACACCTAGATTGAATATTTTAATGATAAACCTGACTGCTGACAACTAGACATATTATTAATAAAACATGACTGCTCACAACTCGACACATTTTTGTAAATACAAAACATATTGTTAACTAGACCGGCACCTTTTAAGCCTAAAATTTAACTGCTGACAACTAGACTGGCACTATTTTATGAAACACTTGACTGTTGACAACTACACTGGTATTTTTGTGTAATGATAAAACAAGACTGTTGACAACTAGATTTGCATCTTTTGATGATAAAATTTAACTGTTTACAACCAGATTGCCTTTTAATGACAAAACATGACTGCTGACAACTAGACACATTTTCAATGATAAACCATGACTGCTGACAAATTGGCTGAATCTTTAATGATAAAACTTGACTGTTGACAACTAGACTGGAATCTGTCAGTGATATAACATAACTGTTGACAACTAGTCTGGCAGCTTTGGTGATAAAACATGGCTGTTGACAGCTTGACGGGAATCTTTTAATGATAAAAAATGGCTGCTGACAACTAGACGGGCTTCTTTTAAAGACACAATATGACTGTAAACCAGACATGAATTTTTTAATGATAAAGAATGATAGTTGACAAATAGACTGGCATTGATTAATGATAAAATATGAATGTTAACAACTAGTCTGGCATTGATTAATGATAAAATGAGAACTAGACTATAATCTTTCAATGATATAAAATGACTGTTGATGAGACTGGTATCAAGGAAATAAAATTAAAAAGACAATTCTGTCTAATAACAAAATGCAAATGTCAGAATATTTGAACTCTCAATTGACTTACCTTATTCACTCCAAACTGGACAAGCAAATTTAAAATCATTTTTTAGGACAAGAGATTACTAATGAATTTTTAGAACCTGCTTCAGTTCATGACACATAATAAAATGCATAGAAGCAAAACTGCATTTTTCCACCAGACGTGATGTGCTGAAAAATATCGTGTTCTAAATTGTACCTCTTGTGCATCTGCATCCACAACATTTTCTCCAACAGATTCTGCCAGTGATGAAACAGCAAGTAACTTTTGTGTATTCACAACTTCCACCATTTCTCCAACAGGATTCACAGATGATGGAGCAGCCATTGCATCTGTTCCTACTTTCTTCTTCTTCTTCCCTGGCCGTAGTTTAAATTTCCTCTGTTTCTTGTGCTTATCTTCAGCAGGGAGGGCATGGGCATCTGTAAAAGGATATCTTTACACTGAATATATTCAGGTTTTATAACTCAACCTGATCTGTACTGTTTCCATAAGATTTTTTTAATGTAAAAAATCTGAGTGAGTCTATTCTATTGGCTTTAGTCATTATTTATCTATGCCGGCAATGTCTGGGCAAGTTGAGAATAATTAAAATGTGTTTACTGGTGCCTTTCTGGAACACAAGAATCTGGCCATGGCTGACATGCAAAGCCTATCACCACGCTTCTGGAAAACTGGCATTTTCTTTTTGGAAACCTTGTGTTCTGCACATCAATATGTATCCACATTCCAAGTAACACAACTTTGTGGTCAATTGTAAACATCAAGATTTATCTGCATACCAAGCCACATGACAAGCAACAAGTAACATGACTGTTGCCAAATATGCCTGAAAAATTGACCGCATTAATAAGTGTAACAAACATTACATTAAACTGTGTAAATCTATGCATGTAATAATAATAATAATAATAATAATAATAATAATAATAATAATAATAAAGGCTTTATTTAATAGGGCAACTCAGTTACAAAACAGGACTAATTTACCTTGAGGCCATCAAAGATAATGTACAGATACATACAGAGTACAATCAATCACTACCCATCTTACACATACATGTTACATACATTACTCATGTACATAGAAATTACAGATCCAAACTAGTTAACTATGCTGTACATGTAAACTACAAACACACTAACAGATGAAGTTACTATCAGTGTTCCCTAGTCAAAATTGAACTCTTGCACAACACATACAGATATAAACTTGTATACAAAAATGTACCTTGAGGAAGTGGATAGGCCATGTGGTATTAAGATTTACATTTCATCCATTTAATATACCCATGGTGAAAAGCTGACATGCTAGAAGATTCTATGATTTCTTTTGGATATTATTCCATATTATAACCCATAGTACTGAAAAAGATTTTATAATAATTATTTGTTGGGTTTTTGAATTAAAAAGTTTTTGGCTGTCATTGATCTATGATTTGGGGTGCTGCTGGATTCCTTTTATACATTATTTTGGTTTTCCATAGGTGAAGTGGTTCTTGAAAAGGTGGGGAAGTTTAAAGTATCGATTGTCTGTATAATGTTTCCAGGTTGCACAGTATTATTGTACAAGCTGGCCTTAACAGCTAAAAAATCTTATTAATATTAAAATAAAAGTATTTTTCACATGACATTACAATAATGAAAATGGGGCTGAAATGTAGCTCACGTAAAACAAAACTACTGTTTTGGAAAAAAATATTTTATTTTTCTTAACAGCCATTGACAGAAGTTTTTTGTCTGTGATGAAACCTATATGATTTGACCAAAGTAAATTACTGTGAACAAGAATCCTAAGAATTTCATCCTTGGAAACAACTTTTGGTTTTTAATTAATACTGAAAAGGCACAAGCCATCTGTCTTTAATTTTGCTCTTATTTTCCTGCATTGTTATTAATGAAACTAAATTGTTTCATCTGTATTTAAACCATGCCACAAAACTTCTGTTGAGTGGATGACATGTCAAAACCACTGAAAAGAGATTTTCTTTGCTGAAACACAGACCTTATATTTCCATGGAAACTGCCATAATTAATGAGAACCGATGAAAAAGAAAATACATGAAAAAACTGTTTGAAGAGCATCATTAAAACTATTTTCCACCATTAGTGAAACAAATATGGCCTGCCCAACCCTAGATCAGCTTTCACAATTCATCTCAACTTTATATAGAGACTGTCTAAATCAAGCCCAGGGTTTTAAAACAACATCTCAACTTAATATATAGCCTGTGTAACACCAGTCCAGGCTTTCAAAAAATATCTCAATTTCACTATATATGTGAGAAATCTTGCCAGCAGCTTCTCATGGGTCAGTGGTTTTGTATTTTTCCATGATTTTTCTTCCAACAGTTATACTAGCTCCCTTGTGAATTTAAGTTATTGAACAATTTTAAATTTTCAGTTTTCCAAAATGGCATTAATCCCCAAACAACAATATCAGTTATGTACTTGTCTACATATCTTAACATTTTATATCTCCATAAAATTTGATGGCCAGCAAATGATGGACAATTGTTCTGAAAACCAGGCCATTTGCAGGATATATTTTTCTTAATTTCCAAATGATGGCTTATCAAACACTGAGCTCACTAAGTACTCAAGTTTGAGAAGCGCCATGAAAGCTGGGACTGATTGGGGGAGCTGTTTTGAGTTGGCATCGCACTTAAAATTTATATAGTGTGTTTAACCATTACAGTTTTGATCATTTAGAATTTGTCAACAGTAGCAATTAAAAACAGTCATAAATATCTGAGCCAGATTTTTAAATTACTGCAGGAATCATGGTAATTCTAAAAATGCCTTAAGAACAAACAAAAAGAAGACCCAACCTGGATATGCATTTAACAAACCAAGTAAAAAATTTAGAACATCCAATTATTTTCAGGCATTTGCTAAAGAAAAATCAGGGAAAAACAAAATCATGACAGTAAATTTTGAGTAAACTGAAGTTACTTAACAACTTGAAAGTTTCTGTTTCAAACAATAAATGAAATCTTGATTTTGTCCTAAGATATTAGTCCTGGCAATGGTGCCTTGACACCTGTATCCTGTATTTTAAAGCCCATTCCTATATTTCAGCACTGACATCTGCAGCCTAAAGGGAAGGATATTTCATTTGCAAAATATTTAAAAAACCAGAATGGACTTCAGCCAAGAATTGTTACAAACTTTATTTGCAATTAAATTTTACAAAAGCAGCTTTGAAAATGAAATCACTGTCTTTGATTTTAATGCTTTTGTTGTCATTTTTAATGTGCTAGTTTATACATGTGATGCCAAAGGCTTAAGAAAAAATATGTGCCTTTAAGTTATGCATACTTTGCATCCATGCATACATTGCATCCATACATACTTTGCATCCATGCATGCTTTGCATCCATGCATACTTTGCATCCATGTAAACTTTGCATCCATTCATACTTTCAATGTGAAGAACAGGAAACTGAACATTATAAACCCTCCTATTAATAATATTTCCTACCATTTTATTTCTTTATAGTCAATAGAAACAGGTTTTAAAATATGATGTGTATGGTGAATGGCTAATTTTATTTGACCAATAATAAAAGAAACATGGAAAAATTACATTTTAAAGTATAAAGATGATACATATCAAAAGTTAGTTGAGTTTATATAATGGATAGCTGACATTATGAAACCTAACACTGTCAGTAATAATTTTGAAGGGTATGTTTTTCACGTGTTACGCAACAAGCAGGAAGACACTGTCAAGTCAGGGACTGTCCCTTTCCAAAATAATCTCCAAAGAGGCCAGCAGACTGTCCATGGATGCGATCGTGAGTGTGTGTGTGTGTGTGTGTGTGATTTGGATTTTTAACATAGTTTTAATATTTTTCAGTCATATCACTATGATATCTGCAGTGTGGCAGTTCATAGTGACGTCTAGCACTGGGGCATCATGCCGCAGACATATAGCATAATGTCCCACCCAGACACATTATCCTGACACCAGGCCAACCAGTCCTAACACTAACCTCATAATGCTGAGCACCTAGTAAGGCAGCGCTCAGTACCATTTTTTAAAGTCTTTGGTATTACTTGGCAAGGTTCAAACCCATGGCCTCCCACATCTGAGGTGGATGTTCTAACCAGAAGCAACCTTGAAGCAATGACAATGATGATACCTTGCCAAAAACACCCACGAAGAAAGCTGCTCTTGATGATAAGTCAGATTACCTTGAACCTGAGATTGCTTCACTCAGTTCTGTATGTGGTCACTATAAACATTAAACACAAAACAACAGCAGGGCATTGTTAAAGATGAAAAACTTTAATATGAGAATTAGACTTGGATGTACATAACAAAATAAGGATTCCGAAATCAACTGTGAATACATCTAAGGAAATTAACTTCTCTGCAGATCGTAGCTTAAAGAGTATTTGCTTATGAGTGGAAACACATTTCTTATGGATGAGTTACATACATGCCAACCCCCAAAAAAGCGTAAGGATAATTATTGCTAATATAAGTGGTAAGAAAGGGTTAATTTGGGCATAAAAAGTATGATCTATATATTATGTGCCATAATTACAGCACACTGTATGAAAAAGATACATTTATTATTGTTACTAACCTGACTCTGCAGCTGGTCAAAATTCCTGTCACAAAGAGCATGTGGATTAGAACCAGAATACAAGCACAAAATATACTGACAAATTATTTATATTCCATGCTCACTTAAAATAGTCAGCAGTACATGTGTAACTTTTGCTGAATGATCATGAACTTGAAGTCAAGAATTCTGCAATGAGCACAGTATGATCAGTGTGAGTGCTTTATTTCATTACTCTCATGTTGTTCTTTCAAGGTTTGTAAAACGGTGTTGAATTGTCTCTTTTCAATCTGATTTGTTTTGAAGTTTGAAAAGACCCATCTGCTCTAACATTTTCCGTCAAATAACATCTGCAATTCGCACCGTAATCTGGTGCCATTTTGGTCAAGAGCACAGACTGGTCCACTACCTAATAAGCTTATCTATATATTGAATCTGTGAGGAAGAGTTCATATTTGGAGACACCCATCCGTTTTATTGGAAATGGGTCTAATACAGTAGCTATAAACAGCAAATAACTACTCTTACACTATTCTTACACAGCTGTCATATTTTTAGGAATATTCTCAAATTTATAAGAGTGGAAATAAAAGATGGTAATAAAAATGACAACAACTTTTTATTGCTTTATTTTTATTTTATTTTTTTTAATTTTTTAATGTACCAAGAAAGCGTACTCCATATACAAGCAAGTGTAGGACATAATTTGGTGGGAAAACAAGCATAATGATTATGCCGAAAGCATAATGGTTGACATGACTGGAATTAGAGCTGATGAGATAGCTCAATGCCGGTGCTCACTCAGCTGCTCTTGGTGACAAGTCAGATTATCTTGAACCTCAGACTGCTCCACCCAGTTCAAGCAAATATAGGATGCAGCTAACTATGCAAAACTTCTGGGAATTAGACCTGGATGTTGGTTAGGGTGGACATTATGAATATGTGGATGAAAATTGACTTTTTCTATGCAGATCTTAACTTGAACAAACATTTGCATAAGGTTTGAGTAGACAAGCATTTCATATGGATGAGATAAAGATGGCAATATAGCTCAATGAGTTCTCACTCAGCATGACTTACAAATACCAGCCAGTGTCGATGGGTGACGATGTAAGGAAACAATTGCAGTATGGAAATGTTGTGGTAAATACCCTGAGGCTGGGTGATCTTTACACATGTGGTTGATTCTTCTACACAAGTTTTTACTTATGGGGACAAAATACAACATGATATGACATATATACTAAAATCTTCCTGACATCATTGGGCTTTTAGTCATACACATTAATTGATTCACATCTTTGGAATTTTTCAAGATAACTGACTTTGTACTTTGATGATCATATACATGATTCCAATGCTGGGATATGACATGTCTACTGAGATCTTCGCGTCATCATTATGCCTCCATTATCATACACATATCTGATTCCCATATTGGAAATTTTTCATGACAATTGACACATGGAATTGAACATTATTTTAGCTCATGGAATTCATAATTTTGTATTAAATATTTATATTTGACAAATTTAAGTGGGCTGTGCCTTTGATAAATTACAAGTGAAACAACTAACACTTATAACTGAAAACAATCCAGCAGTTCTTCAAATCTTCATATTTATTTCTTCAAAGAGCTTAATGTTTTAGTTTTTGTTATTGTCAAGGTCTCTCACATACACTATTTCTTGTTCCAATATGGTAGTAATTTACTGGAATTCAGACCTTCCCTAACTTATTCATTCAAGACTTGAATATGAACGTTTCTTGCCTTAAGTCTGTACTAATACTCAGCACCAAATTTAAGATTTCTTCTCCTGGAGTGAACACAACATTTCCATTTCAGAAAATGGTTTTCCATATTGGTCAACAGTGTAAGCTGTTAAAGAGATCTATATTTTTTTTAAATTTTACTCTCACTAGTTTTAAAATGGCCATTATAATTGTGGTGTTAGCAACATGAACTTCAGCACATGCTTGCCAGTGTCATGCATATACTGTGCTGCACATGCTTGCTAGTGTTAGACATACTGTGCTGCACATGATAGTTAGCATCATGCATACACTGTACTGTGCTGTACATGCTTGCTAGTGTCGTGCATATTGTTACGTGTAGGCTCATACAAAAATAACAAGAGAAAAGAGTGAAGCCAACAAGCTTTGTAAATTTAACAAAAATGATTTATTTCCCTAGAAAACAATGAAAAAATAAACCAAACAGAAAATAGGATTTACAGTTTGTGAATATAATCCCAAAATTTAATCCTATGATTGAAAAATACAAGTCCTATCACTAAACAGTTCTAATTGAATCCGGCTTTGAATCTCGATGACATTCCAATATGGAGGCGATGACGTCAGATGATGTCTGTCCTGATGGTAACAGATCCTTGAATGAATCACAGTTTATGTTACTGCATAGAACTCCAGAATAAATTTCCACTGAATTTCTTTCTCCCAGAACTTTTATAAATATAAAGCACTTGTTTAGTTTTCTAGAGAATAAATTATTAAATCCCAAAAACAGATCAAAAACAAACTGGCAACAACAATTAGAAACACCTTGTTCCCTCAAGGTGTTAAGAATGACTGAACAAATTTCATTAAGAATCAGTATTAAAACCCAACTAAAACATCATCCCATTCTCGCGTGAGGGTCACAAGGTCTCTTAACACTTGAACAATGCAATAAAAAAAAATGAAATTTGTCATGTAGCAAGAACAGCCCTATCTAAGAACCAAATTCTTACACTGCAAATATCTAAAAAAGAAAGGCTGTTTACAATCCAGTTAACATGCAGGCCGAAATGACCTTGGAAATAGCCAATCGTTATCGCTCAATGTTTACAAAAACTATGAACCAAAGTGAGCTAAAAATAGTGCTTATTAAACACCTTTTGCATTTTATACAAACAGAATTTACTGGAAAAAATATTGCAACCCATGAAAAAAACCATTACAATAAAATGTAATGAAACAAAATTAAAATAAAAAAGAATTTTAAAACCAACACACAATCAATTTAATTACATATATGTAACACTTACCCCCATAAAGAAAAAGAAAGATATATATAATAATGCTTTCTTTTTACCATATCTAATTTATACATGAGGTAAAACAAAATTACATAAGAAAACTCTTATGAATTATACAAAAGTACATGAAATAATATTTCTATACAAGGGAAAGTGCATCTGCAATCAAATTGTCTCTTCCTTTGATGAGCCTGATGTTAAGATTATATTCTTGCAAAAGCAAACTCCAACTTAATAATCTTTGATTTTTATTATTCATCTTGTCCATGAAAGAAAGGGGGTTGTGATCACTAAACACAACAACCGGAGAAGGAGCTC
>JAECUM010031719.1:0-42992 GCA_016617855.1 Megalonaias nervosa
CACATAGCACGAGATAATGATTTAATGATCAGTCTGATCAGAAGTTTGACTTTTAAAAGTTTTGTTATCAGTGGATGACTTACTGACAAATTAAATTTTTTAAATCAGAGAATAGTCATCAGCTGAAGGTGTAGGATCTTCCAAAGTTTCTATCTTTTGCGTATCAAAATAGGTCTTGATGGAATTCTTGAACTAATATCTTCAATTACTATGCTGAACTACTAACTCAATTACTTTGAGATGTCTTGGGTTATTGTAATCATTATTAACGTCCTTGACTGAACACTACCTACCTTATAGTTGTTCCTTTTCCATACAAATGTGACATACGTGTCTCCAGTTTCTTCTCTACAGTTCCTAAACAAGCGTTGATACACCCTGGGTGCCAACTCGTCACTCATTAAGATATATTTCAGTAGTTTCAGACTGCTACTATTCTGCTGTAGGAGTGGAACATGTTTTTATTTGCGTTTTGTTTATATAAAGAAACAACACTGTACCGGTGCAAGCTAGGTCTGAATGACAGGAATTTGACTTTGGGTAGTGTTTCTTTTTATATATGAAAATAATGTAATCTTCTAGATGTTACATGTGTAGTTTCCACAATTTGAAAATATATCACATCTAGTTTTGTTTGGATAGCCTCTTACATTTATTGCGTTTATGACATGTTCATCTTGATTCTTGATTCGCAACAAACTTTATATTGATGTAAAAATGTTATCGCGTGTAAAATACATTTGGTGAGAGTTCCGATATCTACGATGCCATAACAAATTATATGTCAAAAGGATATCGAACTTTTATACTAAATGCTCTAACTGAACTCCGCTTTAATAAGATATTGCTTGCTTGTTTTATCTTTGAAGGTAGATCATGAGAATAATAATGGTCATTGTTTTGCTGTTGCAACTGAGTGGGTCACTTGCAAGTTCCCTACTGAACATCGTTCAGCCGGTGTTCTCGTCAGCAGTTGAATAAGGATAGCTGTAGTTCACACCAGTAACAAAGTGTATCATGATGCTTGCAGCGATACTCTGGTTTTAGAGAGAATTAACGCTGCTACACAGCCGAATATAAAATTAGAAGTTGTCTAGTATCATCTGTGATATATATCTCATGCTATTATAATGTAACATTGTATATTGGATTTGACCTTGTCCAAAATTGAGTTCATTTCTGCTTAAAACGAATTGACTTTTTTTTATATATTTTGTTCTGTGTAAACAACTAATACATAGCTAAATTTTTCTCTATGTGTATGGGTTTAAAATCAGTATTACTATTAATAGAAATAAATGTTTATTTGGGCCTAGGTCTAGATTTTGGAATTTCCTATGTGAATTTTATATAAACCAGGTTATGGATTATGATCATTTTAGAAGGTTATTTTCCATTAGGTAATGGCTGCATTTTTTTTTAGAAAATGCTAATTGTGACATGAGGTCAAGCAGAGAATTATATAATCTTGTAACTGAGAGTTTTTTTCAGGTGTATTCAGACCTAACACTTGAGTAGTATTGTGCCCATTACTTCATTTTTAGGCTGGAAAATTTATTTCTTCAAATTATTGAATTTGGTGATCATTATCTCTGAAAATACAAAAGTACTCTGATATAATTCTTGGATAGAGACATTCACTTGAATTTATAGCGAATTCAAACCTGGAATTACATTACCGTGATTCAACACTACCATAGACACATCATCAGTTTTTCGATTTCTTCTGGACTTCTACGGAATTTTATTCAGGACTTGAAATTAATTTTTGGGTTCTTTTGGGATTTAATTAGCAATACCGCAGTAAGTTCTTTTTTGTCATTTTTACTTTGTATTCTAGGGAAATAAATTATTTGTTACATTCTACAATGCTTGTTGTCTTTCCCTCTTTTCTGTTATTTATTTTAAGAGCATAGACTCGTGACATCTGGGCCAGTTCATATTGATTTGACTTTGTGTCACTTTGTACTTGAAAACTTAGCAAGTTAAAGGAGGAGTTTTGGGTTTACATTTTACTTATAAAGAACTATTTTTATTCATCGGATTAAATAAAGATACGAGAGAATTGTGATATATTTTAATAAAAAGTACGGTCACGTTAGACATAAAACTTGCATATAAATTCACCATTATGACCCCAAAAGAATAAAAGTAACGCCGCGGTTTATCGAGTGCATTAAGTGGATTTGGGAAGGCCGAGTTCTCCTGATTAACTGTCAAGCCTTTTAGAAATTAAGTCATTACATTCTTAAATGTAGCCCTTCTCGTCCCACCGAGGCATGCGGATAATTTTTGCTGGGTGGCACTTGATGGATGACATATGTATGCCTCTAAAAAGCTATATGTGAATGATGATATGAAAGATGTTTTCACTTTGCTCTTTGTGTACATAAAGGATTCTGAAAACATGCCAAAACCACGTGGGTTTGTTTAGACTGTTGATCCTTGTCCGGAATACCTCAGCTTGCACACATATACGTCTGAGAAGGATTGTACAGGATTCTTTCACTTTGTAATTGGGGCTGGAGGAATACGTTAAACTAATTGGTTACTTACACCCTTGGTTTGGTTTCGGTTTTGAACATATTTGTTTTACATGTATGAGGAAATCAAAATGGTAAGGCACAAGTTCGTCCAAAAGAAAATATCGCTTCCCATAAGAAATACAAAACATATTTTATGCATCAGGTGAAACTTAGAAAAAATGTAGAAATTATATTTTAATGAATGGAAGAACAATAATGATTAAAGCATTCAATATTTTATATGCGTGATTGTGAAGGAATAAATAATGGTGAGGCCGGTTATCAGAGTAGGTCATGCCCGTATGCATATGTGGAAATATATGAACACTTCTTATATTACTGAGATTTTTATTGGCATTCCTAGATGAATTTAAACAGATTTGAAATGGAGTAAATACTCGTGTTCACATGCAAAAATATGTACATACAGATATATAGACATACACATGCATATATAAATATGTATGCTCATATACTCATGAGTACTTTTTTATATTAAAAAAAAAAAAACACTAACTATATCTATATGTACAAAATTGTTTAGTACGACTATGATAAAGGTGGATTGGCTCAAAAGTTAAACTACTAATTGTTATTAAGAATATGGTTGCCAAAGAAATTACTTTTTTCACTGAAAGAAATATCGGTACACTGGTTTTAGTTCAATCGGATCAGCTTGCACAATTGATTGGCAACAATATGATTTACATATACATTGTGTTTAAGCACTGAGAAGTTATTCATTTGAATTTCATTATTCAACCACTAATTTAAAGACTTTCATTTAAATACTATTAAGATATATAATAGCTGTGTTTGTCCTCGAAGGGCGTTATCGGCAACTGACACTTTATAGCACGATAAACTCAGAAAAGAAACATTGAACTCTTATAATTGCAATTATTTATAACTTTGTTTATTTTTATTTTCTTGTTATTGTGTTGTTTTAAAAGACATTTCCTATCAGTTTTTGAACCTAATTTAAACGTATGAATTCCTTTTGAGGGCGTCTGCAATGTACCTATTTATACAACAGTGCAACGTAATAACTACACATTCTAACAATGTTTGGCGCTTTATTCCACAGCATCTTCTTATTTTATTCTGGATTGCTACCAAGTACAGTTTACTGATCCTTTTGAGACTACTCAATGTAGCTCAAAACAATTCGGAATATACGCGAACTCAGGAATGTTGTTGCATCGAAATTAATTTGCTCGCACCCCCAGAGACACCGGATATTATCGATATAGCTCTGATAACACTTCCTTACACTTCCATTCACACCACAAGACCAACAGTTGCTGCCGTAGCAAGACCGCAGATAGCATCTACGACCTAACACGCACATTTGTATTTAATGATCTCTTTGCGATTTCATGTGGCAGCTGTTTCTCATTTTCGATTATTTGTCAGTAAGACTAAGGGTCTATCAGTTCTATTGATTAGAATCCAGGGCCGAAAATAAATAGCACTGAAAATCTCTCTGGATTCATCAATGGTCGAGCAAATGATACGGCGGGAACTGACGGTGGAAGACCGATCCAATGAAATCATCCAAACAGAAGTGGCTGCATCATGGCCCAGCCACAAAACCATACAAATTATTGTACTCGAGATAAAGGATATAACTGTTGGGGTCAGCAGTTATACTTAGATACGTTGGAATTGTTGGCACGAGAGTATCCATGACTCGCAATGGATGTTCGGCTACGAAGTGATCGCTCGATAAACAAATGTTTGTCAATGTCCCTGAGCAATTATAGCTCGATTTTGCTCTTGCAGCAATGCATGTCAACCCATACCCGGTGACAAAAAGTAATGGGCGGCATCGAACTTGTAGATGTTGATGGCAGTGTCACGAAATGCTCAAAAACATCAGCGAGCAACACAAAAAAAAAAATCCGTGTTCAGATGTAACATTCACCGAGGGTTTTGCATCGTATCGATTGGTAGCAACGCTGGGCTCATTAAACTCGCTCCTGTCGTTTATGTACAGATTCACATCCTTAACTCAAGTATGTCTGCTTTTCTCATAATTGGTATCTTTTGCCATGATGTCGTGCGAGCTGTGGCACAGTTTATACTAAGGGTAGTACGAAGCGTCTTTGTAACTGAAAAAAAAATATATAGTTGGTTTGTTTCATTTTTTGTATTTTTTCATGGTCAGAAACTGCAATCACTTCAATCCTGGTTATTATTTCATATATTTCTTTTGTTGTAGTATCTTGTTCGTGTGTATTCTTGGTTTGTGGTTTTGATTTTTTCTGCGCAATTTATAGTACTCACAAACATATAAACATGGCTGGCAAAACTGATTTCGTAATTTGACTCTAATGTCCCATTTCAGGCAAGGTCTTGCCCTTAAGCCATCTAGTAATATTTGTGTGTGTTCTACACAAGATGAATTAAAGGTTATCAGGTATATTAAATCACGCAAAGATATTATAATTTATTACACACTCATATAGTTCTACAATGCTGATCTGGCATTCGATACAGACGCCCAGTCTGTAATTCTCTAACGCACAACATCAAGTTTTCCATGTCGAAGACTGGAGCTACTGTTACAACTTAAAAGATTCAACAATATTCAAACTTATAAAATATATGCTATAATTTAATGCTATAAAGTTTCAGCTATTGTGTGTAATTGCAAATATGTAAAGTCACGTTTTTGATTTTAAGAAATGAAGTCACAATGGGTGAAAGTATGCGCTTTGCCCGCAGGGGTAATGACGCAGTACCATAAGTAGCGACGAGGAGTCTATGGGCATTTCACAGAATCTACTACCTACCGAGAAATCCTAGTTGAGGTTGGCAATAGTATTTTGGACAGAATGTTCAATATATAGTTCCTAGATGAAGCTGTTGTTCAAAGTGATACCAAACATGACTGAGCGGAACAGGCCAAATATTTGGTCGCTGAACCTTGTTTTGAAATTTTTAACAAATGAAGATAAAGTAAGAAAGGCCCTGGAAATCATGTCCACAGTTAGCGATTGATTACAAATCTGATAAAACTGAAAATCATTAGCATTATAAAGACAGATGCATCACGGACGTATCAAAGAGAATAGGTCCTGTTTTGGATATGATCATTAGAAAAATTACATCTTGTTACCATGGTGTTGAGATTTTTTCATTAATAAGTGCAGGCAGGGAACTGTCTTAGATTACATTTTAAATTCCTGCTAATTTTAAAGTTAAAAAAGAGAAAGAAACGGAACAATATGGTTTAAAATGTTCATGTTAAAATATCCAAATCATTATTAAAAAATTCTAGTCTTATTTGTAAGAAGAGAATGAATCTTCCTTTTTAATAAAAATATATGTTTAAATTATCGCTTTAACTCGTAATGGCAACATTAAATTAGAGAGTTTGAAACTATTTTAAATTAATGAACTTTCTGTATAAAATTAAATATATGTAATTATTGTCTGTACAATGTACCCTGAAATTTGCTATAGAGCAGAATGCGCGCGCGTGTGTGTGTGTGTGTGTGTGTGTGTGTGTGTGTGTGTGTTCAGCAAGGAGGGCGTAAGGAAATATGTCACTTATTGCTTCAAAACCTATGTTCCATTTCAGAAGTAAGCAAAAATCGACCTGCTAGTGACTGCGGTTTAAATCCAGTCATAAATCCCATATAATATTTTTGAAAAATTCAAAACTAAAGATTAGTCACTATATCGGCAATGCAGACAGATAACGCAACTGCGAGGCCTAAGCAACGTTACGTTCACCAACAAGGGGGTGGGTGTCTTAATTCGTTTCTTTTTTATGAATGCATAGAAAGTTCAAAAGAATGTGTGAATAAAATTTAATACGAACAAAACCAAGTAAATGCTTTGTTCTTAGTCGGAGGAAATAACTCGTATCACCCTGATGATCCCGAAGTAATTCTACTCCTATGTCAAACTCGTTTATGTTACGCCCACGCACGTGTAATTTTGTGTTATATATATTTCAGCAACATTAATTGCATCATCTGGATCAATAATGTCAAACTCTCCCTTTATATAAAATCCCAAATAACCCTAGTATTTCGAACACAAGTCCTAATGATAAAAGTTCTAAATAAACTTCAATGGTGTTCTAAAATAAATCATCCAACGCTGGAAATGTTGATGTGCTAGTGCTGATGATGTGCCAGGAGTCTGTTGTTGTATCACAATAATACAATCTAGTCATTATCTGAAATTTCAGTACATATCAAAGTCTCTATTTCCAAGAGTTATTTTTTAGCACTTTGTATTTCCAGAATAAACTATCCTATAATAAATAGTTTGAGTAAATAAATTCCAATCCGAATGAAATGCTGGGCACAACAATAATACAATTGATTCAGCTCAGATCTTAATAAAACATAAATAAATAATTTTTCCAGTAACAAGTTTATTTAGTCGTCTACCTGACCTAGGTCACAATTAGCATTTTCTAAAAATAAAAATTATTACCTACTGGAAAATATCATTTAAGATTCCAAGTGATAAAATCTTGAAGGTCTTTTACTAAACTTATAATAAAGAACGTGGAAAATCTTGTAGTTAGGAGTTTAGCGATCTCGTAATTACGACTTAGTTATCTCGGAATTACAACTTAGTACCTCGTAATTACAAGATGCTCATAAAAAATTTAAAGCAAGTCATAATGCTGAAGAAAATTCATTAAATCATGAACCAAATAGTTTTGTTATCTTTCAACTTACAGATTCTTTCTTGTCATTTCGGATGGATAGTGCAAGTAGAAGTGTTATAACAATTTTCACCCTATGCTATAACCAAAGTATAATTAAATATTATTGTTATCTGTATGATTGGCCAGAACATTAATCCCAGCATTCTGGATATTTGATAACCAGAGAGTGTCAACAAGTTCGGTTCTGTTGTTTATCTTCCCATGGCTAACTGAGCCTGGACCAGTTCATGCCCTTGGGTAAGGTACAAATGTTAAAATAATTAAAATCCCTTACTAAAACAAGAGCACAGTGGGATATCTGGCAGTTATGTGGCTGGCCTTGCTACTGTAAGAAACACTTGTTTTAGTTTTTGTGAAGCATTAACTTTAATTTACATAAAGTTGTATGACCCTCACTTGGTGTTTGTGTGCCCTTTGAACCAGAATGTAACAATTATTAATTAGTTGGATAGTGGGTAAACTGCAAGAAAACACTCCATGTTTTTCCATGAGGGTTCTAATTTATCTGTCTTCTTATTATTATTATTAGCAGTTGTGGTATTAGCAGTAGGAGAAGTAATAACGGAATATATGTCATACAAAATTTATGAAACCTGTTTAGTTTTCTAGCGACGTTAGATGTAATGTAACAACCTTGAATAAGTTTGACCCGATATCGTTATGGATGAATAAATGCAAAACCATGCTGCAAACACGCTCAAGTTTGAAATTAAAATCTTTCAGCTAGATCGTGTTTAAGTTTGTTCTTATGTTTGTTTTTCTTGACGAAAAAGAAAAAATATTTAATTTCAGTGGTAGCAACTTACTACCTGTTTGTCCTTAGATTTTATTTTGATTTTTATTATTATTATTATTATCATTATTATTATTATTATTATTATTATTATTATTATTATTATTATTATTATTATCTCAACGTAGGTTAATTATACAGTAACGAAATTTCACATCAATGACCTTTGGTAAATTGATGGTAAGGCTACCTTTCCATAATTGTTATGTAACCATATTCCTGTTGAAAACTGGGCTAAAGTTTAGGAAAGTACCCATCATTTGGAGCCCAAAACTGCTATTTTAGGCTCCAGTGAATTTGAGCTTGGACTTTTTCAGCATCATACCAAATTCAGGACAAAATGGAAATTGAGAGAGACAGAGAGAGAGAGAGAGAGAGAGAGAGAGAGAGAGAGAGAGAGAGAGAGAGAGAGATGTTTGAGAATTTTTTTTTCAACATGCCACTTGAAAGAATTCCGATGCTCTGCATGGAAATATAGATACATAAATGTCACTTGCCCATATGATTTTCAAATGTCATTCTGATCTTATAGACTAGGTGTAAATGGCATGGATAATGAAACAATATATAATAAATGAAATTAAGTTTTCATTAGAATGACATACCTATATCTGTATTTTGATACTTTCTTAACTCATTTTCCTCTGGACATAAAAGACTGACTGGAAAGTTTATCCTCCACATTTTTTAAACAATTTCTAACAATATTAGAAATCTTAATGATTTGGGGGGGTTGGGGTTGGGTTGGTTAAAAAAACTTTTCCCAACTTTAATAAGAAGAACAATAGCATAAGATTTTATGATTTTGTTGTTGTTGTTTTGGGGTTTAAATGCCATTTCTCAGCTCAAGATATTCTATATATGGCTGCCAGTGTATTTGTTGCATGAAAAGCCCCGGTAAAGACCATCTACACATATTGGCCAAACCCGAGACTCGAACTCAAGCTGACACAGGTGAGATGATTAGCACCTTAGACCACTCAGCCTACCGTGGTCCCTTAAATTAATGTATAGCTTCCTCAGTTTAACATTTTTAATATACTGACACCATTTTAGCGGTGAAAAGGTTACAACGGTCCTTTTGTACCACTAAAACAATAACCTGCACATTCACAGATAAGCTGATGAAACATTTGCAATAATTGAAGACTGCATTTTTACTGTACATGTTGTCTATGCAATACGGATGCAACGTTAAGCAGGTACACATTCTTTACAATATCATGATGTAGGCGTCTTTCAAATATGATTGCTTTAATATGTTTTTGTTTCTCTTTTGATAATCTTTATTTGACTATATCATAACAGCCCCGAAAGAGAAAATGTTTTATATGCGTTGAGTTGAGAAGTCGGTGCAATCGGCTTATGTGCTCATACAAAAGTTTTAGTACAGTATTGAGTAGATTAGCTTTGTTCTGTTTGTCAAATGAACGCACGATATAATAATGTCATATTTATCAGATTTAAATGACAAGTATCCTTTATACTTTCCATTCTTATTACCATAATATTGCTGAAAAATGTCTATCAACAGGTGATGAAACATGATACATGAAAAATAATGTTTTTACTGTAATGCAACTCTCTCTCTCTCTCTCTCTCTCTCTCTCTCTGTGCAGAGAGAAACCATGATTTCCCCCTTCTCCACAACCCACCTGGTTTAACCTCCATCTTCTACCAGAATCGGGATAGAGGTGAAACTATAACACTGAATACCAGATTACTAGTAGGTGCTTGCTGCTGTCAATCCCAAATGAAATTAAAACTTGCATATCCTCCATCCGAACTAAATGAGTACACCATCCAGCATAACATTGTTACTGCCTGAAGGTAATAATAATATTTACTTGAATGAAAAAAAATTCAACGGATAGCATGCCCGACTCAATACAGATTTTCACGAATCCAACTGTCCGACAAGCGTTTGTCCACTCACGAGGCTATTGACAAGAGTTGCGTTTTTTGCAAACTGTTATTCTTCATACATCAACCCAAGAAATGTTGCAGCAGTTAGCTTTTCATTTTCATAAAATAAAAATATCTGGACCCATCTCCTTGTGTCGAACCAGTTTCCACTTTTAAGCTACCGGTTGAACTATTCATGATCCCTTTAAGATTATGTAATAACGTAATGCTAATATTTCCTCAGCGGTCTAGCTACAAAAACATACAAAAAAACCACCCACAAAAAACAAAAAAAACCCCACTCCAATATGTCATGTTTAGGTCAAAATTTATCCTCAGATTGAAATAATGTCACTTAAAACAAAGGCAAATAATAGTTGTTTCACATTATCAATATTAATGCACATAGATTTTATATATAGATCACGAAACATTTCAAACGTGTGTGCAAATATGAACTGCAGAGCAAGAACTTAATTGAAGATGTTTTAAGAAGGTATTAATCGTGATAAAAGAGAATATACTTTGCTTAACAAATGTTTCAACTCGTTTCATGTTATTGCTATCTTATTTTTCTCGCATTTATTGTTACAAAAATAGTCAAGTCTGAAATTAGAAGTGACCTGCAAGAACAAATATGAAAGATTTTATGGCTGACTTCTAATATCAATGTGATGGATATATTTTTTAATTTACTGTACCAATCATCAAAAGCCATTGATAATTTTAAGGTCATTGTTAGCATGACTGCAGCTATCGCAATATAAAACTCTCTTAATTATATTTTAAACATTGAACATGCAGGATCTGGTTATTGACTTCCCTCAGACTCCAAAACAGGTACTGAATTTGATGGTAACGACATCTCAGAAGTGATCTATATTACATTTTGGCAAGGAGGGATGCACCTTTTGTGCACAGACATTGTTAAATTCCAGGCTGTTACGTCTCAACTGTTTTATTCTCAGCATGCGACAAAGACTTAAAAACGTCGCTAAACAATTTTGAAGTCGGTGCAGAATATTATAAATGTTGAAGTTATCCTAGAATCTGTAGAATTCCTTACTGTAGCCCTGCAATTGTGAGAAGGACAGTATTAATACACAGAATACTAACAAGTAGGGTGTTGATAGTGATGCTGTTCAGAGATTGTGCGTACTAGCTAAATCTGTTACAGGTGAATCGACATTCGTTTGGAAAAGTAATTACCTCAATTGCTGGGTGAATATATGTTTTATGGAAGAGTTTGATAAACTCAGTTCAGGCCTGACATAAAGGCCGAACATGGTTTTGTACTGAGAAGTCTTTGCACACGTATCTGGAAACATTTAAAGGACTCAGTAGTGGAAAACTGCACTACATACATATAATAGTATCTTGAGGAGAAGTCTCATTAAAGAGTGGATATTTGTTCCATAACAAGGTTTCTCTGATCTCATCTGTTCTAGTGAAACATCCGTTGTTAAAGTGCCAGCCAAGATCAATAAACTGTCAAAGAAATTGATTCCTGTAGTTGGGGAATCTGGATGAGTCAAGTGATGAAGATATTCAAGATGTTTTTGAAGAGAGATAATTGTACTAGTGCAATTGGCATCTTGCGGAATAATGTCTTTCACCAAAAGCACTCGAGAAAATACGTTCCATGTAATGAGACAAATCTTGACCAAACAGAAAAGGTTTATTGATCCAATACTGTAATAATCTATTGGCTGGCTAATGGATAAAACCATAAGTACAAAAAGGGATTTGGATCCACTGTGCTGGAGCACTGCAAGTGCCATCACAATATTATCAATTTCAGGCCATGTCATCTAAGCAATTAGGTATTGCAATCTCCAAAACATCTTTAAAACTATGGTATTGACAGGGTAGTTTGCATTTTATATTATTTATAATTGAATATATATATATGCTGATCCATTTTTTTTTTTTTTTTATAATGAATATATAGCTTGAATGTTCTGTTACCTGTTTGTTTATGTGTTTACGTTAGATTGGACACTTGCGAAGGAAGTTTACTATGTATAAATTCCAACCACTTACTGGCAACAGTAAGGTGACAGAAGCCCAGATTGTAGAACTCTTGTACAACATGGCTAGAAATAGTGTTTCATAGAGTTGAAGCAACTATTCCCTCATGAGCAGCTCACCACACCATGTAACAAATGTTCCAGCCTCACTCGTAGACTACACTCCAGTTACTGGCACCATCGTATAATTTATCTACAATGTATAAAATGCTACTACAGTTGAATGAAGCCGAATAAAGATTTTGCCATGGTATTTGATGTGTACTTTTAAATGGCTATCATTGCAAAGACTTTAGAAATCACATGGACAAAATCCCAACGAATTTGATACTGACAGCGGAATGCATTTACTAATTTCAGCGATAGATATGGTGGTCCAAGATACCTTTTCTGTACATCTGGCGTGTTTTGCAGCTCTAACAGTGCTATCTGGAATGGATTTTGACAAATCAATTTATAGACTTGAGTTGGCCGATGAGATGAGCACAGTGTCTATTTCATTTCCATACATGGTGTGGGGAAGTATATGGCTTGATGAGAGTCTTTAAAAAGAATCGAGGTGCGTGCGTGCGTGTGCGCGCGCGCGCGAGTGTGTGTGTGTGCGTGCCTGCGTGGGTGCCTGCGTGCGCGCGCGTGTGTGTGTGTGTGTGTGTGTGTGTGTGTTTACTTTTAAAGTAGCTTCAACAATTTTAGGCATAAGTGTAGACAGTGTGGCAATTTATCGTGATGTCTAACACTGGGGCATCAAGCAGGAAACATGTAGCTTCATGTCCCACCCAGTCACATTATCCTGACACCAGGCATTAACTTCTTAATGCATTTTTATAAATCTTTGGTATGACTCAGATGTGGTGAGGTGGAGATTGCTGCCCAGGTAATGGGAACATTGAAGTACTTTCATTGAATGTCTGGTGAAGATCTGCTTTTCAAGGTGCTCCCCCCCCCCAAGATGTTTATCATTGCTAAACTGTTAAATATCCACATGGGATGTGTGCGCCCTTAAATCTTAGTTTTTCTTTCCTTTTTGCAGTTGCAATAATTATAACAATTGAAATGACATTTAACTAGAGAGACGAGTATCTATCTTGTGATGTAGTCCTGGTTTGGCCCATCAACCTGTATTTAAAGTTGTGCTTTGTTTTGTCTTTTAAAATAGAAATCTAGTTTATTATTAGTTTTTAGTTAGTGCCCGTCACTTCTGCCAAGGTATAGGCCGCCCACAAAAGCTCGCCAGAGACCTCTGTCCTGTGCCATCTCCTCAAGCTGACTCCAGGTGTGACCCAGCTTAGTGATGTCCGCCTCAAGGTCGCGTCACCAGGTGTTTCTTGGTCGGCCGCTTCTCCGCTTGCCTTGAGGGTTCCACCTCAATACCTGTCTGGTAATGTTGGTTGGCGGCTTACGTAGGGTGTGTCCTATCCAACCCCACCTTCTCTTCTTGACCTCGTCCTCTACCGGAAGCTGAGAGGTTTTCTGCCACAGGTTGGCGTTGCAGATGGTGTCTGGCCACCAGATCTGGAGAATTCTTAGGCAACTGTTGATGAAGGTCTGAACTCTCTTTACGGTCGACTTGGTGGTTCTCCAGGTCTCCCGCTCCATGCAGTAGGACTGACTTCACGTTGGAGTTGAATATTCTGATCTTGGTAGTCAAGGAAATTTCTTTGGAGCTCCAGACGTTCTTGAGCTATATGAAAGCTGCTCTCGCCTTTTCGATCCTTGCCTTGACGTCTGCATCTGTGCTACCCTGCTGGTTGACAATGCTGCCCAGGTACGTGAGGGACTCCACCTCTTCCAGGGGGCTTCCATGCAGTGTGATTGGGTTGTTACTGATATGATTGATCTTGAGAATCTTGGTCTTGTCTTTGTGGATGTTGAGGCCAACCTGTACAGATGTGACCGCCAGTACGTCGGTTTTGTCCTGCATTTGCTGCTGACTGTGGTACAAGAGCGCTAGATCATCGGCAAAGTCCAGGTCCTCAAGTTGACTCTACGATGTTCACTGGATCCCATTTCTCCGCCCATTGGTGGACGTCTTTATAATCCAGTCGATGGCGAGAAGGAAGAGAAACGGCGACAGCAAGCAGGATTGTCTCACGCCAGTCCGCACTAGGAACCTGTCTGTGTGCCGCCCTGCATGGATGACTCTGCAGGACATTCCCTTGTAAGCATTCTTGATCAGGTTCACCAGCTTCGCTGGGATGCCGTAGTGGCAAAGAAGTTTCCAGAGTGTCTCTCCGTCCATGCTGTCGAATACCTTCTCATAATCGACAAAGTTGATGTAGAGCGAGGAATTCCACTCCAACGATTTGCTCGAATATGATGCGAACAGTAGCTATTTGGTCCGTACACTATCTGTTCTGCCGGATGCCCGCTTGATCGTCTGGTAACTGAGGGGTCTACGGCCACCTCCTTCCTCTCCAAGAGGACCTGGTTGAAGACTTTCCCTGGTACTGACAGGAGTGTGATTCCTCTGTAGTTTGAGAAATTGCTGAGGTCGCCTTTCTTGGGGATCTTGATGAGGTATAGCTCTTACAGTCAGTCGGTATTTCTTCTTCCTCCCAGATCTTCTCAAAGAGGGGGTATAACATTTCCACTGAAGCCTCTAGGTCTGCTCTGAGAGCTTCCGCTGGGATGTCATCAGGTCCAGCTGCCTTGCCGTTCTTCAGCTGGGTGATCTCGTCTCTGGTGGGATTGTCACAGTTTATGAAGAGATCTGCGTTGGCTGGGTGGATTTCTGGGGGATTTAGTGGCGCTGGCCTGTTCAACAGTTCTTCAAAATGTTCTGCCCATCTATTCATTTGGTGTTCTGTACTTGCTATGCTCTTTACCTGCTTATCCTTTACGGGTCTCTCTGTTTTGCTGTACTTGCCGGACAGCTTCTTGGTGATGTTGTACAGCTTCTTCATGTTTCCACATCCGGCCGCTTCTTCTGCCTCTGCTGCCAGTCCATCAACGTAGTTTCTCTTGCCTATCTTGATGCTTCTTTTCACTCCTCTGTGGACATCAGTGTACTCTTTTTGTAACTTTACTTTTGTAGCTCTTGTCCTACTGCTATTTAATGCTGCTTTCTTCTGTTTACGCTCCTGAATTCTGCGCAATGTTTCGGCTGAAATCCATTCTTTCTGCTGGTGCTTCATGGGGTCTAGTACTTCTTGGTATGATAATTTTACTGCCTCCTTAACTTTCTGCCATCTGTTGTTCGCGTTGTCTTCCTCGTCTTCAAAAAGCTCTTGTAGTACTTGTTGTTAAGCGTCAGTCTGTATTCTTCTTTAGTTTTTGCACCTTTCAACAGGCTGATGTTATACTTTGATTTCCTCTCTTTTATGTCCATCCAGTTCTTCAGTTTAAATTTCAGCCTTGCGACAACTAAGTGGTGGTCAGATGCCACATCTGCTCCCCTCTTCACCCTCACATCTTGCAGGGATCTTCGGAACTTCTTGGCTATGCAGATGAGGTCAATCTGATTTTCTGTCATATGGTCTGGTGATATCCATGTGTTCTTGTGGATTCTCTTGTGGGGAAAGATGGTACCCCCGATGACCATTTTCGTTCAGCTCCCCCAAGCCGTGGATCCCCATGGCTTGTTCGTGCCCTGTGTTGTCTGACCCAGTTTTGTCATTGAAATCACCCATGAGGATATTGATGTCCTTATCTGGGAAGTTCTCTATGTTCTGTAGTCTGTTGTAAAACTGGTCCTTATCTTCTTCTTCGCCGTCATTTGTTGGAGCGTAGTTACTGTATGACGTTCATCTTTATTTTCTCTTTCTTGGTTCTAAACGTTCTCTGCTGAAACGGGAATGGAAATAAATCTATAAAAAACAAATCTAATTTTCTTTCGAAATGGTGGCTTTCTGAAAACTTATGAGCTTTGGTATTATATGTGCAAATAAATTAAAACAGTGTCATTTTATGGAGTTGTTTTTACTTCGAGTTTGATATGGACAAATGCAAAAAACATGTCAACACAAGCGTTGGAAACATTATCGAGAAGTTTGTAAATTATGTTACATGACAAGTACTGAGAAAATTTATTTCAGTCTTGGGGAATGTGGACTATACCCTTTGAACTTATAGCGAAATTACAATTTCTTTTGTAAATTGTATACATTCACAAAGCTATTATTTTTCCCCTTTAATTTCCACCGACGTTCTCTCATATTGCTGTAATCAATTGCCGCTTACACTGCTCTCTTTCCTGAAGCTTTACTGATACTTTCACATCTCACTTCAAAGGAGTTTAATATTTCCCAGACACAGTTGTCATTGCGGAACTCGCAAGAGCTGGGACAATTAACAACGAGGATTCTTTCTGGAAAAGATATATATTTGATAAAATATGTAAAGGAAGCGCGAAATTTATATAACTGATTTTTTGGAAATGAAATGACAAATTTACTAGCAAAATCGTTTGTTTTCATCAAAGTGAAACATGATCATGACCAAGGACAGCACTAGTAGATACGTACTTTGTTATTTTTGTAAGAGAAGATAAACCTCTGCGGTTTAGAACCTCAGACCCTCCGCACAAACACGTACCCGCATTTTACCACAAACACGTACTCGCATTTTACCCCAAACGCGTACCCGCATTTTACCCCAAACGCGACCTACAGTAACGCAATGAAGCAGCCAAGTTCTGTATCTGTGCACGAAGTCGTCTGAGGTTTTCCATTTCCGCCAGCACGGTCTCGAATCCCCCAGGTAATCGTTTTGTAATCGATGGTCACCGAGTATAGTTTACCAATTGTATTTAGAGTGCTTTGATGGCCGCGCAAATTTTCTAGTAGACAAATACTCACTGTTGTCATCGTAAGGAAATTATTTTGTCAGCGCCGTCTAAATTAACCGGTTACTGTTGATATAACCCCGAAATCAAATCCAACTGGTGTGCTTATGATAGTCGCCGTGGTCGAGATTCTAGCCATACCGGACAAACGGTATCTGCCAAAAAGTTAATCTGCGACAATGTATGCGGCGTTTGTACCTCGCGAGTACGAAGGTTTTCTTGTTTCATCTCTGGCGACCGATTATACCGATTGCATATATGAAAACTTTTGGAATATTGGTCTCGCATTCCCTACGTATATTACGACTCAATTGTCTTAAACAAAGTAATAGAAAAGTAATAGAAAAGAGTGAAAACCAACAATTTTTTTTTTCAGATTCAGCAAATAATTTATTCACCTACAATACAATGTGAAAATCTGAAAATAACTTACAGTAATGCGAATTAAATCCTAAATAGTCCGAAACGTTTTATTACCAGTCCTAATGAATCAAGTTCTAATTAAATTCCAGTGCTATTCCAAATAAGATCCAACACTGAAGGTGTTGATAAGCTTGTAGTCTCGAATGTACTTAATGTATCAATGTGATGATGTTCCAGAAGCCTTTGTGATGATGTGCCAGTAGTCACATAAATGTAATCCAAGATATCCTTGTTTATATTCACTAAAATTCCAAGATAATGTCTCTCTCCAAGAATATTATTGATGAGTACTTTGTATATCCAGTGATTAAATCATTTCAATAAATAAATTGAATCCCAAATCAAATGCTGAGCGCGACAATCAGACATTTCTGCTTCAGGAATATATAGAAAAGTTGTCTTCGGAGCCAAACATATGGTTGCAGTGGCATTATGGATGTCAACGATGACTCCATCAGTGACAGGAGAAGCGCGGTAGTTATCATTCATGGACAGTGGTGGTAAATCAAAGCTGTCGTGGCTGAAACTGACCACAAACACAGCTCCAGACACAACAGGAACATTTTCATGGCAGATCACATCTCAACAAGGAATTTCAGGACCACGACACATATTCGTTGCATTTCAGCTTGCCTCCAGGTAAAACGACCAGACAGCAAACCCAATTGTGTTTGACAATCAGCAGTGTCTATGATTTCGCTGAGGATAAATGGACATCAAGAACCATCCGAAAACATAATACTGAATTTTGACCACAATAACGTTGCATGGGGGTATCACAGTTTGATGAGATTTATGGGGCGTGATCACTCAGGCCTGCAGATATCTCAGCGGGATTTCTCCACATTTTATGCGATCTATTATTTCTCACTGGAACACCTGGATATTTTGAGTTAGTCATTCATGCACCAGATGAAAATTTCATATCATAACATCAATGTTACTCTGACACCCAATCAAATAAAGACGCTGCAATCGGCGTGAAAAGAACAATTCTGGAGCAAAAATGTCTCTGAAATCAATGGCGTTGCAATGCCAAAATAAATTATCGCTGACAGAACATCAACTCAAACACTACAATAACGCTATGAAATACAAACAAAAACTCGCGTACGACTTGATCTATCCGCGAACACGATCAGCGATACAGCAAAGACTGGTGGTATATTTCCACTTCTTGCATCGATACCAGCACTAACTGCAGCTGCAGCTCTAGCTGTTGCGAAGGCCTCCACACTCGGCGCCGTTGGAACAACTGTCGGCATGGCATTAAAAAAAGCAATAAGACATGGAGCGTCGACCTCAAAGAAAAAAAAAAAAGAAAATGGGGTCTAAGATTGCAGGAATGATGTACGGTCAATGCCTGTGACTTCCAAGGACGTTTCGTAAAACTCCCCATGTCTAATTTTGATTTACTTGATGCTGCTAGGCGATTAAACAACAAAAACTTCAAGTGTTTTCAAGCGTGATCAGTTATCGGAAAAACCAAATTGTTTTGAAACAGGTATCATTAATCTCGATGGCCGTTTTGGTCCAGGTAGTTGCATAAGCAGTTGGCGTTGTTTGTACTTAATGCTGTGCCATCAGCACCGTCTCATAAAGTCGTACATGAAGATACCAGCAGACAGTATAGCCGTCCGACGTCGTTTTAGACAGGTTAATAATTTATAATGGTAGATATTTACCGAAGATCTCCTAAAAGCAAGGCCCGTGGTGAGATTGATACGTCAAAATATGCAAGACGAGTTAAGCTTTCTGATTTAATGAGAGTTCCCGTGGTCGATCGTAATGAGGTTGTTGTTTTTCAGGATCAGCATAAAGACGGGTTGATATTATCCTGCGAGTCAGGTGCAACCAACGGTATCGTTGTGGTATTCACTGATGGTGGACAAAACAAATACTCAAGAGTATCAGTCGGAAAGACAATAGGAGAGATCTTTAAACGTGTTGCTAAAGCCGGCGATACAATAACTGATGAACTCAGTATGAACGGAAATATAATTGTTGTTCAGTGAGAATCAGCATCAGGCGATGATGCTGCAACGAAGAAATTCCGCGACCAATACCGCCTTAACTACAACGAGTGATAAATGAACCACGTTGCGATCTGAGAATGATGTTTATGTGGGCTAGTTTATGAATTCTCGCAGAAACATAAATAGAGTCGCTAATTAATTTTTTGGATTTCCAAATGTCGTCGACATTAAGCTAGCCGAACTCATACGACTCACTGACATCGACGAAAAAATTAAAACGATTAGCGCTGGTGTAATTCATACGGCTCCCTTCATCAATGCAGTTTACCCAGTAACGTCTTGATCAGCAACATGGTCAACAGCTCAATCAAACATACCGCTGAGGTTACCAGGGTATACGGGCTCTTAGTGTTTAGCGCTGCAAAATTTAGTTTTTTACGACATATCCGTGGCGTTATTCCACCGACTGATTTTCCGGAACCGTGTCAGTCTTGTTAAATCAAAATAGCGCGGAAGAATTTATATTGGATCCTGATGACAAAAAATTAACAGCCACGTAATGGTGGTGTGTGGAATTCGTCGCAGCACCGCCTCAATTGATTACTATGTATAAGATAGCGCGACATTGAATCCCACACAATCTTACAGATATAATCAATCACGTGCGTGGAAGGCACAACTGGAAAAAAATTATCGACGAGCACACGACAAACCCCCCCCCCAAAAAAAAGATATCGTCATCGTCATCGACAATGTTGTATATGTGGCATCCTCGATGGTCGCTGGAACAAATGATGTTAATTGGTATGTTATCAGCAACGCAAGTGATATCACTCGTGGTTGGAATCGGTGTCGGTGTTGTCGGCGTTGATTAATATTTAAAAACTATCTACATGTGCCAGTAAGAAATTACATGTACACATAGTAATAAAGTGGGCGGCAATGCATGCATGTATGAATATATCAGCGATACTGTCAATCGATATATCATCGATACTGTCAAGGGCATTAATATCAGGATTGTTTAAACCGTAGAGTGCTTAAACAACAGCGGATACCGGATACACACTCGTATAATATGGTCGGTGACAGCACTATTCCGTCGTCGTCGAGATTGTTTAACCTGTTCAACAATCCAAATTTTTTGTCATCAGGATCCAATATAAATTCTTCTGCGCTATTTTGATTTAACACGACTGACACGGTTCCGAAAAATCTGTCGGTGGAATAACGCCACGGATATGTCGTAAATAAACTAAATTTTTCAGCGCTAAACACTAAGAGCCCGCATACCCTGTATCACGCATAATCCATGTTGGACCATCTTGGATGTCGTAGTTATTGACAATAAATTTGATTCTAATTAAATACCACTTATTATCCAAAAGATTACTAATCTTTGGCTCATTCACGGCCAGTCTCGCAAATTCCTTTGAGGTTTATAATGTTTTAATCTGATTTCATAAATTTTCTTGGGCAATTTTTGACCTTGGCATTACTCCGGTGAGATTAAGATACCGTTTTTGCACTTGTTTTGCACCTGACCACGATCTCATTACTATGATGATGATTTTCGTCCATCGGTGACGATGAGGACCATTCAATGTCATCGATTTACTGGGGGGTGGGTCCGGAGATGGCTGATCAGTCCAATCCGGGTCCGGAAGAGTCTGTTGCAGTGGGGACATGGATGTACAGGTTGCTGACTGGGAGTTGCGGAATTGCTGTTCCTGGATTTGCGCAGAGCACGTTTATCAGCTGCGTCCACCAGTCTTTTCTGCTCAAAGGCTGCCGCACCGATATCGACTTGACTGCGCCAAGCAGATCGATCAGCAAGCGACACTCTCCCAGCTGTCAGGGTCAATGCCAACGTTCTTCAGCGAGGCCTTGAGGGTGTCCTTGTACTTCTTCTTTTGACCACCGTGAGATCTCTTGCCTTGCTCTCCATAGAACACCTTCTTGGGTAGACGTTATTCCGGCATGTGGACAACATGGCCAGCCCATCGGAGTTGTGCCTTGCACAGCATGGTTTGGATGCCTGTCATGCCGGCCTGAGTGAGCACCTCTGTGTTCGGTACCTAGCCATCTGATCTGCAGCAGTTTTCTCAGGGAGCTCAGGTGGAAGTGGTTCAGTTTTTTTTAAATGGCGGCTATACACAGTCCAGGTCTCGCAAGCATAGAGGAGGGTGGGGAAAACAACCGCTGAGTAGACTTTGAGTTTGGTGGCAAGCTTGATGCCTCTCTTATTCCAGACATTTGAGCGGAGTCTGCCAAATGCTACGCTGGCTTTGGCAATCCTGGTGTTGACCTCATCGTCTATGTGGACTGTTTGTGAGAGGGTGCTGCCGAGGTATGTGAACCGGTCCAGATTTTTGAGCTTTTGCCATTGACACTGATGGATGGTTCCAGGTAATCTTCTTTAGGCTGATGCAGAACCTCGGTTTTGCTGGTGGAGATGGTGAGTCCGAAGTTGGTGCACACTGTGGAAAAGAGGTCCATGCTCTGTTGCATGCCTCCCTTCGTGCTGGAGCTGAGAGCACAGTCATCTGCAAACAGGAAGTCGCAAATGTTCTCAACTTCGACTTTGGTTTTGACTTGAAGCCTCCTCAGGTTGAACAACTTCCCATCCAGACGGTATCGGAGACCGACTCCCACATCACTGTCCTTGAAAGCATCCATCAGCATATCTGAGAACATAAGGTTAAAGAGAGTGGGGGCTAAGACGCATCCTTGTTTTATTCACACCATTCGTAACGGCAAAGGGTTCGGAACAGTTATTCTGGTCCTGGACTCTAGCAAGCATGCCATCATGAAATTGCTTCACCATTTCAATGAAGACTTCTGGAAATCCAAAAGTGGCCATGATCTTCCAAAGGCCTTCCCGGCTGACAGTGTCGAATGCCTTAGTCAGGTCCACGAAGGTGGTATATAGGTGGACATTTTGTTCCTGACACTTTTCTTGCAGCAAATATCATGTCGATAGTGCCTCTCTCCTTTCTGAAGCCACACTGACTTTTTGGCAGTAGGCCATGATCAAAGTGCACTGTGAGTCTTTTCAGCAGTAGCCTGGCGAGGACCTTGTCTGCGATTCCTCTATGGTTGTCGCAGGATTGACGATTTCCTTAGCGTTTGTAAATGTGGATGACGGATGCATCTTTGAATTCCTGGGATATGCGTTTCTGCTTCCACATCCCACAAAACATCTCTGTTAGTCCTTCCACTAGCCGGCGAATGTGGATATGTGAGAAAGCTTGCCAGTAGCTTTTCGTGGATCGGTGGTTCTTTCCGCGGATTTCCCGGTTTCTTCAGCAGTATAGGAAACTGGTTTGAAACAAAACTCATCTTTCATCTTTCCCATAACCTTTTTATTGGTTGGGTCGTGGAACGGACTTTCTCGTGGGACATCAGAAAGATCGAATTCGTTTCTATTATTACAAACATCTTGGTAAACATCTTCTGCTGGTATGTGATAAACCAACGAGTCAGTATCTGTAAATAATAATTTAGCATCAGGCCAGATTTTCTTTGTAAAATTATAATGAAAATCATACATCAGCCACTTAGATGTCTCCAATACGGTAGCGCCTACAAATATAGGTTTATTCAAAACCAAACTAGTTTTAAATTTTTTGATTAAATTTAAATTCTCATTTATATTTACTAGACCAGCAAAATTATCTAACGAGATTAATTTGCTACGTTTTTGACTATTTACAATTTCAATACCAACCCTATTACGAATATTTTCCATTGTTTTACCAAACACGGAGTTATTCATTAGCTTGAAGAAGTCCTTTTCAGAATCTGTTGTTGCTTTAGTTCTCATGCCATTATTAAATTTGATATAATCTGCCATCCATCGAGATTGTTTTACACGTAATTTTCGGTGAATCTTAACTAATTGCAATCCATGTTTGAAATTTCTATAATGACAGATATCATTTCTTTTATTTAGCAAATTTGGAACTAGTTTTTCTACAACACAAGGTTTTCCAATCCGATTAGCTAATTGTTTTTTGATAACATTGAATCTGAGATTATCATCTTCTCAGGTAAAAATGGATAGTCCTTGTGTAAATCATGTAATTTTTCAGGATAATCAACATCAACTTCAAGATAATAAGTATGATCCGAGTCAGAAAAATCTTCTGTTAAGTAGTCAGTGTCTTTGCTAAATTCTGTAAATTCACATGCAAATGGCATTGATTGTGACATTGCCCAGCGATCGTCTATATATATATATAGTTACATAAAATTTAATTCAATTAAAAATAAAATATTTGCTTATATTATAATCATGCCATTTCCAATCGGAATGAACCACTGTGAATATCTACCTCAAGGTTCAATCGAATTATGCAACAAGCGATGTTTATGGTGATTATTGCGGTGTTCATAAACAAATTATAAATAAAGGTTCTAAAAGAGCAAAACCATGTTTAAGCTGTGGAAAAGGAATGCGAGGCAAATCTGATCTTTGTGTAAAATGTGGTGGTAATAATTATAGAAGTATTTTATTTTATTACGAGAAAAGGTCTCCAAAATATCTGATAAAAAAAGAAAACCCTCCAACGATTGAGGAGTTTATGAAATTGATTTAATGTAGTAGAATATAATAAAATGATATCTGTGAATGATTTAATAGCGTTAAATATCCTGAGCGATCGCAACGGTGATGAAAATTATTTTCTCGATGAATTAATTAATGCCGCCAGCAAATTCTCAAATTACTTTTAAAGTTGTTAACAACAATTCCAGTAATAAAATTATTACATGTCTCGGGAAAACAACCGATCTAACAATGTTTTCGTTAATAAAAATTATTGATGAGTTTACAAAGGAATTTAATCGTCGATTTAATTTATTATGTCTACCAGTAACAGAAATAGAAAAGTTTCTTGGCAGATCACTTTCCCCAGAAGAAATCAAAGCTAAACAAGTTGTTGATGAGCTAAATTTATGTAATTCTGAAATAATCAGCAATAATGGTGAAATTACCGGCGGAAAAATAAAAGAAAAAAAGAAAGAAGTGGAAGAAAAAAGAAATAAAACTAAAATTGAATTAATTTAACAATGACAACGTTATAGATGAATCGAGATAATATTTATTATATTATTAATGAACTTAAAATTCTACCAAAATTGGGTTATGAACATAATATTGATAAATTAATAAAAGATTTGAAAAATGTGCTTTTAGACAAGAAAAATGGAAAAGATACGTTAGAGTATGAATATAAAATTATGAAAGAGTTGGATTCTAACTTACATCGTTCATGTTATATTAATAATACCAATCCGGGTGTTGATCACTTTATGCCTGTCCGTATTTCAGTTAAAGAAATTGTAATAGAGCTTGAGAAACAAATCAATTATCGTGATGGAGGTACAGAAGTTTAAGCAGAAAGACAAAATCTATCATAAATTAAACCAATAAGATGTTATATTATGCTAAAAGATCTTTCTAAAGTTTTTAATTTGATGAATAAAGCAAACAGCATAAAACACTGAGAAAATTATTATTATTATTATTATTATTATTATTATTATTATTATTATTATTATTAATCTATGAAAAACTCTTTAAAAAAGCTACATTAATAATGACACCAGAACAACTGCGAGAATATAATATAGCAACTCGTTGTCATATCTGTGATGAACTTTTTAGTGAACAATTACCTAAAGTTTTAGATCATTGTTATATTACAGGAAATTATACTGGTGCAGCTCACATCGTATGTAAAGAAAAATTTTAGAGGTTATGATGGACATTTTATTATTAATGCACTTGGTCATCCTGATAGTGTAAACTTATGTCAAGATCGAAAGATTGATGCAATTCCGAATAATGTTGACAAATTTATGTCAGTCTCAGTCGGTCCACTTATGTTTATTGATAGTATGCAATTTATGGCTAGTTCGTTAGATGCGCTTGCTAAAAACTGTAGAGAGTTTACTTCATTAACTGAATATTTCAATGATGAGGTTGATTTGATGAAAAAGAAAGACATTTTGCCATATGAATACCTCGACTGTATAAATCGACTTGATGAAACATCTCTACCTGATAAGAATAAATTTTACTCACAACTGAATGGTGAAAATATCTCTGACGATGAATATAAACATGCAGTTAATGTTTGGAATAAATTCAACTGAAATTCAACTGTTAAACTCTCAGTATATTTATCTGATTCAAGACACACTTTTACTCGATGATATATTTCAGAGTTTTCGGAAAATCAGCATAAATAAATATGAATTAGCTCCGGCATGGTATTTCTCCAGCCCCGGATTAAGTTGGGATGCCTTGTATAAGTTAACAGGAGCTAAAATTGAGCTGATAACAGACGGTAACATTGATATGTACCATTTTATTGAAAACTCAGTTCGTGGCGGAATAAGTGTAATCAGTAATAAATATGCTCGTGCTAACAATAAACATCTTAAAGATTTTGATCAAAATAAACCCTCAAGTTCTATTCTTTACCTTGATAAAAACGCACTTTACAGCTGGGCAATGTCACAATCAATGCCATTTGCATGTGATCGATGATATCTTGAAGTTGATGTTGATTATCCTGAAAAATTACATGATTTACACAAGGACTATCCATTTTTACCTGAGAAGATGATAATCTCAGATTCAATGTTATCAAAAAACAATTAGCTAATCGGATTGGAAAACCTTGTGTTGTAGAAAAACTAGTTCCAAATTTGCTAAATAAAAGAAATGATATCTGTCATTATAGAAATCTCAAACATGGGTTGCAATTAGTTAAGATTCACCGTATATTACGTGTAAAACAATCTCGATGGATGGCAGATTATATCAAATTTAATAATGACATGAGAACTAAAGCAACAACTGATTCTGAAAAGGACTTCTTCAAGCTAATGAATAACTCCGTGTTTGGTAAAACAATGGAAAATATTCGTAATAGGGTTGATATTGAAATTGTAAATAGTCAAAAACGTTGTAGCAAATTAATCTCGTTAGATAATTTTGCTGGTCTAGTAATATGAATGAGAATTTAAATTTAATCAAAAAAGTTAAAACTAGTTTGGTTTTGAATAAACCTATATTTGTAGGCGCTACCGTATTGGAGACATCTAAGTGGCTGATGTATGATTTTCATTATAATTTTACAAAGAAAATCTGGCCTGATGCTAAATTATTATTTACAGATACTGACTCGTTGGTTTATCACATACCAGCAGAAGATGTTTACCAAGATGTTTGTAATAATAGAAACGAGTTCGATCTTTCTGATGTCCCACGAGAAAGTCCGTTCCACGACCCAACCAATAAAAAGGTTATGGGAAAGATGAAAGATGAATTTTGTTTCAAACCAGTTGTAGAATTTGTTGGACTTCGAAGTAAGATGTATTCATTAAGGACAGCAGATGGTAAGGAATTGAAAAAGTTGAAAGGTATTAAGAAATCGGTGGTAAAAAACAATATTAAACCTAATGATTATATTAATGTGTTATTCAATAATGAAAAGCATACGGCTGAAATGTATACAATACGATCTGATAAACATCAAATCAGAACAGATAGGATAATGAAACAAGGATTGACCAATTTTCATGATAAGCGTTATTGCGTTGATGGAATAAATATGTTTGCTCTTGGTCATTTGAAAACTTTAAATTCCGTTGTTTTCTAAGAAAATCATTTAATTGTTTTACATTTTCTTGTTCCTTTAGGATAAATAACAATTCCTCTCGTTTTTTATCTGAATATTTCCTAATAATTGTGAATAAATATCATTTTGAAAAATGATATAAAATTTTATCTGGAATATCTTCTAATAATCACACGATTATTATAAATATTATTTTTAAAATCACATAAAATTTCATCTATTTTATATCTATTAGAACCATTTATGTGAAGTGGTTTACAGTAGTCACCATCTGATGTTATAAAATAATGTTTATAAACAATGTTTTTATCTATATTAAATGCTTCCACTACATATAGGCTTAAAATAAAGCACTTCTTTTTCACTTAAATTAAAATTTATTACCTCTATATCATAAAGATTGCTATTGCAAAGGCTGACCCATGAAATTTGTTTTATGAGAATAATCAACAGATTTTGACAAATTTTCAACACATCTCAATATATAATCTCTGCCGTAACCAAAACCCATATAATGACAAAGTCATTATAAAACTTTGTTTTGTAAGAAAATCATCACACCTTGAGAAGCTATACAATTCATCAGTCGCTGCTGCTGTAACAAAGTTGTTGTAGATATGGTAATTATGCGTCTAGATGACTATAAAAATAATGCTAAAAAAGAAGGGTTTTTCGAGTAGGTTTTATTTAGCTCTGGATACCAGTGTTTTACTAACCCCCTTTTTCCTATACTACTTCTTCTTCCCCCATTAATACTGGCCGCCATGTAGAGCCTATCGTGTGCTGAAAAATGGCGTTAAGCCCCACAACAACAACAACAGCAACTTTCCACTAGCTTAGCCAGACTTGTAAGATCTCAGCTGGGATGGAGTCTGCTCCTGGACCTTTCCCACTAGACAGGAGCTCAATGGCCTTATGAGTTCCCAGCACTGTTGGATCTCTCGTTGACCTTCACCTGGGGTAGAGGATTGATCGCTTCATCGTTGATGGAAGAGGACACCGTCAAAGTGTTAAGCCCAGCGATCCAGTATCTTTTCCTTCTAGGTTATGAGCGTGCTGCCATCGAAGCTCAAGAGTGGGGCTGTATGCCCTTTATCCTTTATATTATGTATTAGTTGTTGTGAAATCTGTAGAAAATTAATTGTTTATACTTTTGGAATTACCTGTCTCTAATGATCTTAGTATACTTAGATAATCTGAGATTGTGAGGTCGCTTTTAGTTGGTTGTTAGGTTGTTAATCCAATTATTCAATTATTGTCCAAAATCCGGCCGTGCAGATGGAGCTACCGTCTGTTAGTCTGTTTCCGAATTCTGTGTTAGCCAATGGTAGGACTTTATATGCCTCAAGCGCGGATATGGGAAAACATCACTGTGGTTTCGGGAACGTGACTGATAACATCACCCATAAATACGGAAAAGAGCATATAGTTACTAAATCAAAAACGCTATTTTGGAAAAAAACAATAAGTTTATTTGCGAGATGAATCTTCTCCAACAAAAAAGAAAGAATTCAACCACTTTTAAACAGAAACATTGTAGAGTCTAATTGGACTTCCACTGATCTTGGTCATTGTGGACTATTGCGAAATCCTATGGACATCCACCTTGGGTCATTCGGCAATCGATGCACACACTACGTTTCCTTGCTAAACACAAAAGGTAACCATAATGTTCAGAAAATCATCTTTCTACTTTATCATCGTTTCTAAGATACCGTCTATCAAAGGAAGTCACTAAATTTTCTAAGGGATATACCATTGAATCCGTTCCTTGTAATCTTACATTATCGAATAGAGTCGACGCGGCATTTCTTTTCATACAATTCAGATATTGTTTTCCAAAGGCGGAGATCCTTAAGAATCCAAATAGTCCACGCTATCATCGATGGAAAAGTAGACTGCCACCAGTGGGTTCCTAGTTGATGACTGTCATAGGCCTGAATGTCTTAAGGCTTGCGATGATCAAGTTCAGCTTTAGCACACACGACATGATTCGGAGGAGCTGTGCGTCAGAAGGTAATGAAATTCCCAGTTATATATGTTTTCTTTTGTTTTTACAGGTATTAAAGAGTCATCAATTCGATCCTGTCCTGACATTTTCTTTGAAAATATCTGTCAAATAAGTTGCTCTACTCTTCGTTTCCGTACTCTATGGAAAGAGAACTAAGATGCGTTGGAGGAATAGCAACGTAAATCTTTATACCAGTGATGATAACCCCAAGCGTCAGCGAGACACCATTCCAACATTTATTCTGGCTCATCATCATATATTTTCGTACTCGTTAGCATTGGCTATTAAATGGAAACCTGTACTGCTTCGATGCGGACAGTTACTCCATTAAACAATTGTTTGTTTTGCAGCCACAAATCAAAATTCAAACTTCATGAGGTAAAAACTGCGCCCTTATTGGATTTTCTCTCGACAGTCGTTAGATTCCATACTGTAAAAATTGCCATCTTCTGTCACGGTTGTGTCGTTGAACTTCACCGATCTGTCATGTTTTCATAGAACATAAGCATCAAGATGGGTGTTCTTGGCTTTCAAAGTATGCTCGTTAAGGTTAAGTATCGTTGGTGCTGCTGACCAGTTTGTTATTCAAGTACATAACATTGTTGACAGAAGCTACTCTGGTTTTGGCACTTTGAGCGGTGTCGTCCGTTTTCAGAACTTTGACTTTTAGGTACAAGTAACTGCTATGCAGTTGGATGTAATCATCGGTCTGTCCTTTGATTTCAAATTCGTAAGGGGCTGAGGTAATCAAAGAACGAAACTAGATCAAATTCAATGCATTGGGATTCTTTCATCGTTATTATTGTCGGTGGCGTCCAATTCTGACCTGGAACATTCGCAAGATTCTCGGTGCATCATTTTCATATAAGTCGAAGACCTCTAATTCTGTGGCTGTTCTTCTTTTCTTATTCTTTCTCACATGTTTTTGAGCTCCGAAGGGTCTCAGTCTGCATTGTACTTGCTGTGGCGTGATTGAGGAAGAAATGCCTTGATCAGCAGCGCGCAGTGCATTTATAAGGGCCTCTCGGTGAGTCAAAAGTCTTTCCAGTCTGAAGCATCACAAGAGGGAGATTTTTTTGTCGATGATGACATTTTGGAGAAATTAATTTCCTTGCGTCAAAGCTCAATCTTTCAAAGCGTGAAATCCTCTTGTCTTAAGACGGTGGCCACCGAACGAAACGCAGATATGAGCATATCTCATACACCATGACCCCGTTATCGAGCGAATCCTGTGGAACCAATTTCATGACTTACAGGTCGCTAGATAATAGTTTTAGACAATGTAGTTTCAACGTGACTTTTCCTCCCTAGAATGAAATATTTTGTTCAGATTTCCTTTGACACCAAAGTTGTTACTGACGACATTTGACCCTACTGATAGGCAAATAATGAGGATGTATAAATTCCACCCTCATTATAAGTACCCACGGCAGAATCTATTTTGAAAGAAATCACTCGCTGTGTTTCCCACCACATTGCACTTCACCACATCGGAGTAACATCAATTCCTTCGTTTAACTAGATAGGTATTTAAAACACTTCAAAGAAAATTATCGTTGCTGTTGATGGCTTTCTTGGGATCCTGAGCGATGAATCCGCCCAAAATAACACACAACTCAGAACCAACGGTAATGGACAGAGTTTTGTTAAAAATACATGTCTAGACGGCTAGAAATGTTATTGTATTCGATCTTGACACTTTTGTTATGTTTGGGTCAGGGTTTTGCAATCGTTTCCACCACATGTTGAGCTAACTTTAAACAGGAATTCTGATGGTATATATATTCAGTTGAGAACTGGTTGGTGATGGCTTTTTGAATACAAGAAGATTATTTTTGTCAAAGTATTCTTGCACTTGTTCGTTCGGTGGGGGACAACGAAAGTGTTTTGATTTTCTCTAATATTTAGGATTTGCGTGGGATGAATGATTTCGACCAATGCGACTTGCCAATGCGCTTCGTGATTCATTTGGATGGCCTGGGGTAATATTGGCCATAAAACAACAAACGGTATTATTGGGAAACACATCCATAGAACTGTAACTGGTAAACTTAAGTAAAATTGGTTACTCAAAATTTTATATCTGCTTTTCGAGGAGTTACTCGATGTCAAAGGAGTTTCCAAAGGTTGCAAAAGAGGGTTGTTGCTGCTGTTTTGGGGGTGACTGTCGCTGCCGATAAGGCTACCGTTGTTACTGGTGTATCTCAGGGAAGGATTGGGTCGAAGGTATCCGATGAGTAATATGGTCCATAATTGTTGCAAACTCAAATTGTTGCAAGCAGCTCCAGATGACATAGTATGCCACAAATGATTTGGCAGAAAAATACGATTTTTTTCCCATTGGAGAGGGTGACGACCGCTTTATTCAACACCAGTTTTAAGGCTTGCACTAACTTGGAGCTCATTTTAAAGTCAAAGGTACGACCCGGGCAAATTGGAAAAGGCGTCGATGACACAAAAGAATTATTTGTAACCGCGATTGTTAAATGGACAAATGAGAGATATCTTAAAGATTGTAGTAAATGCTGGCTAAAAGGTTCTCCATCAGGGTTCTCCTCAAAAACATACCCACAGTTCACTGAAGCTACCCTTGGTTTCGTAAGGATTTTAAGTTGCTTGGAGTGTCCGACGTACCACAGGAGAAGGAGAGTAGGGTGGCAGTGGTGTCAAAGAGGTTACCTTTTCTTGCTTTCTTTTCTCCAATTCTGGTTTCCCTTCTTTCTTTTTGACTTCATATGAAGAAAGGGCCGGTATCATCTTTTTAACCCAAACATTGAGTTCTTTTCTTTGGATCATATCAACGCTGCAATCATGCTAGGGATGGGGGCCGACGGAGTTTGAAAGTCTTCTTGTACGTCTTCTTCCTCTGGCATCCGTGTTGCCGCGTCTGTCTTGGTCTTTTGTGGGGTGGTGATTGGCTTTTCCTCATGGCCTTGAAATCTTTGATAGTTGGTTTAGCTGTTTCTTAAACTTTCTAGTGAAATTGCTGTAGACGTTACCTTTGCGATTTTTCCTTTTCTGACAAATCAGTGCGAACCATCAAGAGTGTAAATCATCGTTTGTATGGCATTATAGTTAACTTTCGTTCTTTCATGAGATTTCAAAATACAAGTATTTCGTCTTTCAAAAACTGGTCCTTTCAATCTTCTTCCTTCCTCATTATATATTGATGCTTGCTAAAATTTGTCCAATAAGCTCTCCATACAATTGAGCAGCCATCATTTCTGCAAGGGCATTATCAGCATGGGTAGAATTCCAACGCGTGTCATCTATATCTCATTCTTTTTATTTCGATGCTTTCCTGGGCGGTCTTTTTGGCACTTGGACAAAGGTACAGTTACTCTCAAGACATTCAAACAAAACACACAGTCTTTATAAAATTTAGCAAATAATATATTTTCCTAGAATACAAAGTGAAAACAGGGGAAAAAAAACAATTTACGGTATTGGGAATTAAATCCTAAAAATAATCCAAGAATTAAAGGAACAAGTCCTAGTAATTTAAAGTCCTGGAAAAAAAAAAATCAGTAACTGTACCGAACAGATCCAAAACTGAAGGAGATGCTTATCGTGTCTGTTAAAGCCTATGAAGTGCTGATGTGTCAAAAGTCTTTTGTTGGAACCACAGCCAGAATCACATCACAAGACGTCACCTGGAGAATCAGCTGGAAGTGGCCTTGCCACTCGCGATATAAAAGCACATCGTGGTCGTAAGAAACAAAATGTGATCCCTGAATAATAACGTCCACACTGATGTTGATCCCCTAGAAATTTTGATTGGTGGAAGAAGAGCCGGCAATAATTGCCCACCTCCCGAAATCATCAATAAAGCAGTTGCCATCTGTCAGCGTTTATTTATAGGTGGCGTCATGGACATCAGCGTTTATCGGGTACTAATCGATGAAATTACCGACGATCACTACTGCGATTGATAAATTAGATCGGTGATAGCAAAATAGCATGATTATACACAATGATCAAAAATGGACCTGTCATGGTCTGGGTGATAAATTCACGACTACCAGCATATAAAGTATTCTACGGAGATGGGATTGATGATGTTGTTCAAGGTTTATTCAGAAGTTGTTCAAAGTTTATTCAGAAGGATAGCCCCAAAAGCGATTGCGATTGCAAAACAATTAGGAATGAAAGCCATCAATGATGTTCTTTATAAATGTAATTGCGCTGGTGGTGATGCCACTGGTAAAGCATTCTCAACAGTCAAGGACAGATTCGCGCGATTTTTATAAGACGAAAACTGCAGCCGCAGCCAGTAAAACTGCCAAGCACCGAAGTGATGTCATCAAGTGACAGTAAAATAATAAACCAAGCTGGAAATGTGCAGTTGAAAGAATTAGATGGTTTGCCGTCAGTGACAAAACAACAAGCGGCCGAGAGAAAAGAAAATATAACCGCAAGTCTGATAGCGGAAAATGGCCTGGCTCGACGTTGTTTTAACAACAAATATTATAATATAATGCTCAAGCGTGTATCTAATTCCACATTTGAGCTGGACGCGCTAGTTCTTAAAGATGAATCTGTGCGTGATTATCAGTACTGTTCTTACGATGCACATGTACTTGACGCACGGGTACGAATCTACCTACTACTTCAGGATAGAAGCAAATATTTTCTGCCCGCTGTGGCATTCATTGAGATGGAAGGGAAACATTTGAAAGCAGATGATATGGAATTGAGATCGAGTTGGCTTTGCCATGTGCAGCATTGACGGAAAGAATATTGAATGTTGACGTTGCTACGACGATTCTAGGCCTCGCAAGACATTCCGTCAATGATGTTCCAGAAAGATAGTATATACCATCCTGATGATAGACAAGGCGAAGAAAAAAAAAAAAAAACATTCAACCTCTAATAACGCCGCCAATATTGAATCGGTAGTCGTATTGATGAAAGAAAATTTCAAGTTAGGATTCCCCAGCACGTCTATCAATGTTAAACGGCGATGAAGAATCTTCATGAGCAATTCCATTATCACACATCTTTGGATTTTCTAGATATTTTGGAAAAGTTATCTTTGGTTCGAAAAGTCACAGAAAACGATGCAATCTGGTGTCTCCATACGTTTACTGCTGGTAAACTGAAACTGACAAAACTTTGTGGATGTAACAGTGATACCATTTCTCGTTGAAGAACAACGTCTGCTCTGTTTTATGGATAGCGGCGGCAAATTAACGTTGACAGGACTGACAATGGCCACAGACAGTATGGAATGTAGTGTTGCTTGTTTACTCACATAGCAGATACCATCACATCAGGGAGTTTAAGCACAACATATATTCATAGCGCTTCAAAGCCCGAGGAGATTCAGAGGATCGAAACCCAATGGTGTTTCACACGCTCGGGATTAGTAAAGTTTCTCTGAGAATAAATGGACATCAAGAAACATCCGAAGAAGTGATGCTGGATTTTGAAAACAAACACGTTGCACGTTGATGACATTTATGGGGCGTGTTGAGAATTTTGATTCTGGTTTGTAGATATTTCAGCGAGATTTCACAAATCTATCCGATCTAGTATTTCTCACTGGAACATTTGGATTTCTTACATTTTGGAGTTCGTGTATCCCGACCATCAGCTGCTCGTGGTACTTAGAGAGCAATCGCTGTTATATTATCAGGCAAAACAATGCTACTCAATTGTTTTGGTGTAAGAATGCAGGTCGTTGATGAACTCGTGGAATATATGTAATTAAATCATTCAGATTGTTTATAAAATATATCAAAATGTCAATATTAGCCTGCACCCGGTCAAATTAAAAAACTGCAATCGGCATAAAAAATGCGATCAACTCTATAGTAAAGACTGGTGGCATATTTTTCAATTTCTAGCGTTGTTACCAGCGCTGAGAGTAGCTGCAGCTCCAGCGTAGAGTAGTCGGCATGGAATTGAAAAACCAACGGGGCAAGGTCTAAAGACCCTAAAACAAAAAAATGGAAAGGGGTTTAAGATTACCAGGAACGCGGCATTGTAGAGGTCTGCGACTACCAGGAACGTTTCACTAAAACCCCCCATGTCCAATTTTGATTTACTTGATGCTGCTTGGCGATTAAGCATCAAAAGCTTTAGAGGAGTTTTCATGCGGGATCAGTTACCGGGCCAACGAAAAAGAGCTGAAATTGGCATCTCGATGGAATTTCATTTCCATACACTCACTGGGTTGCATCTGCTATTGATCCGCATGGTATTGTTTGTTTGGATTCGTATGGAATGGCGCAACTAAAGAATTCTTAAAAAATATCAGTGGATTTGCCAGCCTGATGTGGTATTCAACGCAGACATTAACAGATCCACCTATATGCGGTCCAGATTACTTAGTATCAGATATAGCGACAGTGAATCCCACACAATCTTGCAAATATAATCAAGCATGTAAGTGAAAGGGAGCCTTTCAGTTCATGTTCTAGAGATACCGATGATCCAATTTTCTCAATTTAGCTTGCCAGTAGAACAAATTTGGCAATCGACCTATTATCGTTGACCCGTATAAGAGATATTTCCAATACGCATTGGAGTAATTTGATAGAGCGATATTCTACTGCTTGAGTATTTCAGACCTCTTCTCGTCGCTGATGTATCATTTTCAAAATCGTTCGTTGAATTTTTCTGGGTCATTTTGAGAGCATTTTGTTGTAATTTCTCAATCGCAGAGATAATAGCAGTAATCTATTCCTGGTTCATTATACAATAAATATATTTCTTTAATAATAGGACGCACCCCCCACCGGACATGCTGCTGCTGTTTCATATCCACCACCGTATCTAGGGTGCAAATGCAATTACTGGTCGCGCACGTCGTTAGGTTTACTAATATTTGACCTTTTGCCGAACCAAAGAGTCTATCAAGACCAATTCGTGTTGCTGAATTGTGTGAATTGACTGTAATGAACCCATGTGGAGTTCTCTGATACTGCAAAGAAGTTTTTAAACTTATTTATGTCCATGTCCCCAGGACACCAAGTCTGATTAATATTTTGCAGCGTATAATGTATCAACACCGTTAAAGATAACCGAACAATTACAGTTATCTCTGATCGCTTTGAGGATCGAAGCGTACGGTTGTGAAACATAAATGGCTGTTTTTATGTCTACTTCGTGAAAATATTCTGGCTGGATTTGTTTGTCAAGGTTGACATCATCGTGAACCACAAGATTATTAGTACTACCATCAAGATCTTCAACCGACATCATCATTGACGTTAGTGATAAATTCAACAACACCTATATCAGGCGACAAATAATGGCCGGCAACAATATCGCTAGCCATATTATCGAATTCCTTGAGGATGTCATAACATCGTTGTCCATCTGTGGCCATCTGTGGATGATGCTGCTAAATTAAGTTTGTTCCATTCTGAACTATTTCATTATCAGGATGAGCAACAACTGACTTTTACCAGACCCAGACGGACCAATAATAATGGCTTTTATTCTTGTGTTCCTGAAAACCACGTTCATATTGTATTATTTATAATCATGAGTCTATATTGTGTACAATGCAAAGCGGTCACGGAGACTATTGGATCAGGAACAACAAAGACAAAGAATAACATGCGAGCACTTACAGTGAAGTGTGTAAAATGCGGCATAAAAGTTTATGTTTGTGAGCATTCCTAGTGGGCAAGGCATGGTGGTGATATTGCTGCGACACTCGGGAGATTACCAGGAACTCCGTAGGGCAGGTATCCGGGTGATAAGCATCTGTCGGAATATTGTGGCCCTGAAACACGATTTGATATCAAACTCGATAAAAAGAAATCAATTAAACCAGGCGAATTCCCATTAAACGCGATTGATCAAGTGTGGCATGCTCATGATGTCGCTTATAAAAATAACGATCTGCAACAATGACATATCGCTTACAGTTGATTCACACGCTGAAGTCGATAAAAAATAAAAATATGAGTGAGTCTCTTGCCAATTGGTTGATAAGATCGGCTAAGAGTGGTAAATTAGCAGTGGGGACGGGTAATTAATTATCTGGTAATTAATAATGGAGTCGGTTTATTATAGTTCAAGAGGATACTGGAAAGATACAGCAGCAATTAGCAAACTCGCAGATACAGTTGGTCTCTCTCATGGTGATGCCGCATGATTTCTTGACCCGACAGGTAATTTGGCAAATTTACCTACAGCCACCCAAACTTATTCAGCATGGACGGTTGGATGTTAGCACTCCCAATGAAGTTCATCAAGGCATATATATTTTTTCCCCATGACACTTATAACTGGCACGTCACGCACAGAGTCGCACATATAAATACACGTTGACCGTCCTCGACGTTCCAAGCAGATACAGAGAAGCGGAATGGTTACCGACCAAACCAGCAACTGAAGTCGCAGCCACGTTTGATCGAATTTATTCGCATAAACCTTTACGATGACCACGATTGCTACAGGATGATCCTGCCAAAGAATTTGTTAGTGCAGTAACATAGCAGATGCAACAACATGATGTTGAAATCAGACACGGACACGCCGGAATACATCGTTAACAGGCAGTCGTTGACCGATTTAATCGAACACTTGCTGAGCGATTGTTTGGACATCAGTTATGCCCAGAAATTACTGAAAATTTACAGATCTCCTAAATGACTTTGCAAGTCTACCAAGCGTAACAGCCGCGTTAATCGCGTGAAATTGATATGAAACCCGTCGATGCAATCGCGAGGAAACACATCCAAGTTAAGCGTCGAGACCAGTGCTGGGCAGTAACTCGACCGGTCAGGTATTTATAATAGACCAGGTGAACATGAAGATGGCGAAAAGAGCAACTGATCCTATCTGAAGCGTAACCACACATGAAATTTGCATCATGGTAACATCTACTGGGAGGTCTGCAATCTACGGATTAGATTCGGTGGCTCCTCAGCGTGAATTTGTCTGAATAATTACAGCTAATTCCTAAAAACACACAATTACCACCAGCATAGACCGCGTTTAATTCGCGTTTATATTTTTTTGTCATCTCGCTGATAGCCAGCTAAATTATTTCATTACCTTGCCGGGGATTGACACCCAGGGGATTTTAGTGGGTTATCAGTTGGATGCATCATTGGATACACCCCTTGATCCAGGTGTCTGGGTTTGATTATAACCGTCTTGTGCAGCTGTTATATTGTTGTAACTCTCGATGCTGACAAATATGCTAGATCTGACCATTCGACGCGATCATCGACAATCCAAATATTGGTATCTGAGATTGTTAGATCCTGCGGTGAAAAAATTGTTATCGCATATCACCGAGTCCACCATGATTGTTGTGCCAGACCATCTTCAACAACTCCCACAGGAACATCAACTACATCATTAAGAATGAACTTTTGCTGCATCACAGGAGCCGTTCCTAGAATATTAACGAGAATATTTTCAAGACGAGTATCCGCTGGACGATAACCCAGTGGAACTTGGAACTAAGGAAATCTTTCCTCATGAAGCTCAAATAATCTACGCTGAAGTGAATTATTTTTCCGTATGCATCTAAGAGATCATTAAGGTGCCATAAGTTCCAGAAATCATCAATCGCCTCTTATGGAATTACACCGAGTATTATCTCACGTTGAGTCCTGCCAGGCTGAAGTCTAATTAACGATTTTAATTCTCTCTGCGATTCATCGCTGGCCATGTGGCCTTCTAACATTTCCTAGTAAACGTCGACATGATCTCGTAGCCATTTATGTGGCGATTCTCCAGTGAACTGAGGATGTTTCCCATGATCCCTGCACATGATAATAGCGGTTTATTTTGTTTCTAACCAACCAAGTAATGTTTATAACATTTTTTAGACACGATATATATTTCGTCCCAAATGATGATTTTAGGAATGTTTCTCACCCATTCGAGTTCAAATAAACGCTGAAATAAGTGTAAGACTTAATACCTCTTGGTTTCATCTCCCTGAAAAGGCGGTGAGTTGGGATTAGCACTACCATATCGGAATATCTATATAATTTTATGGCACGTGTTGTTTTACCAGAAACACTAGGTATAAAAGGATCATTTACTGATGACGTCATTGACTGTTCTGATATTTATCGTTACAGTAATACTGAGGATGACGTTTATAATCTGCAAATTCAGAATAATTACGTATTTTCTCATTTTTGATTTTCCAATGACCTCATGGAGCAGAAGATTATTTTTTTTTAAAAAAGATCTATTTTTATTAACTTATGTATAATGAATATGTGGCGACTAATAGCTTCATTTGGAAACCGGTTAAAGTATCTAAGATCTCAAATGAATAAACTGGGGTGAATCACCGCCGGCATAGCTGATGATGGTGCTGATCGTGGTTCCATTTAGCATATTTGCACACTCTCCGGTTGGTTAATACACCTTTTGCTGCTGTATACTGCGATTATACAATCAAGTTCTGTTTTGTCCATAATTAACCTTGGACAGCGGCGCTTGTTATCAGATGAGGCTCCCTGTGCAAATCTGGCAATATTCTTTCTTGATCATATCTTTTGCATCACTGCGCTCTGAGTTTGGCAGCCAGACCATTTTTGTGGCCTATGTAAAATTATTGCTTGACTCACTGTTAGCGATGTCATTATCCCTTTCTCAATCAATATATCTCAAAAGCACTATTGGAGCTAGCCACGTTCAATATTTGCACATCAGTCTATGAGATTTATCTCTGGATAAGGTTTATTACAATAACGACCAAACCAAGAAGGAATAACGGGATGAAAGGTTGCTGCAATCTAAAATGATTCAATCTCGGCAAATCCAGTTTAAGGACCGTTTCTTGCAACTCAGGTCATTTCATTTGTTAGACGATCAAACCGCAAGAAATACGGATCACATTCACCAGCTCCAAGAAACTATCAGGATAACAAGCTACCATATCAACAATAATTACATCACCGGGATTATATTTGGTGTTCCAGAGACCTCCATGTCCTAATTCAATACATAAACACGATTTATACCACATACATTAAAAAATAACATGCATTTAAAGTGTTGGTATAAAGCAATTTGATATACCAATACTATTGGTATATCAAATTGTGATCCGCTCATGGCGCAATAATACGCATATATAAACATTCTCGCGAGCGTATGCAGTTGATTCTAGATCAATAATCAATTTCCACACATTAGTCACTAGTGACGTATGAAAATAACGATGAAAAGTATTAATAATCCCCGTTTTCTAAATGAATTTAATATGGTACACATTTTCATCACAATCCTTTCTGCTTTCTGTTCTCCCCTCCCCTCTCATGCATAACGGACAAACTGCGCAGAAATGTGGAATGAGATAGTAAAGGAATTTGGGTTTGATTAAAACCTTGAAATAGAAATTACACCAGTAACCTACAAGAATATGGTTCGTCGTAACGATACGTGTGCACTTTCCTTGGGATTTATCTACAGTGTTTATCAATGATACAAAGTTGCAAACCAGTAAATTCCTCGGATACGTGGTACACACACTGATATATTTAATGTTATGTTTTCTTGTTTTTTTCTTAAACATGCTATAATGGTCTAAAAAAAATCGATTATTATTATTTAAATATGAAAATGACCAAAGGCCTCTCTCTCTCTCTCTCTCTCTCTCTCTCTCTCTCTCTCTCTCTCTCTCTCTCTTCACCATCGTAGCAGGATACGGGTTAAAATCTATGAAATGGCGAACGTAAAGGATTTTCGTTTGTCATCCTACGATATCTCTGGACTTAAGAATGATGGTAAAAGTTAAATCAAACCGACCAAAGGATGAGAGACAGAGACAGAGACAGAGACAGAGACAGACAGACAGACAGACAGACAGACAGAGTTTTAAAGTCAAACCGACCAGAGAGAGAGAGAGAGAGAGAGAGAGAGAGAGAGAGAGAGGGAGAGAGAGAGAGAGATTATGGTCGATTGTACTGTTGCTAAAGCAGAATAATGGCTTAGATCAACTGTAAATATATTAAAATATTTTAATTACCTCTTGTTGGTTCGTCAGTAGGCTTAGTTTCTATTCCACATTAATCTCCATGCGCCGGTATTTGAATGGTGTAGCTATCCATGTGTTGCTACTGCTCTACTTTTATCATTACAACCATCTTTCATGTTTAAATCATAAGTGTGTATTATATTGATTTAATAAATGTGGAGAAAAATAGAAACCAAGAAAAGAAAACAATCAACTTATCAATAAGCAGAGGTGATTGTAAATAGCCACTAAGGCAGAGAACTACATTTTGTAGCGGACACACTCGGGGATGTGAGGAGTTCACTCACTAGGTCAATACACGGCTGCCTGTAGTAAATCTGAACTCCGTTCAAAGGGCAAATATATGTATTTGTATGTGATATAAATAAAATATATGTACAGTATGTACGCTGTATTAATGATATACCACTCGTTGTATAAATTTTTCATTAAAAGGAAACTCAGCAAGCTTCGTTTCCTTTTAATGAAAAATTTATACATCTCGTAGTATATCATTGATACAGCGTACATACTATACATATATTCTATCCGTTCAAAGGGCACATATATATATATATATATATATATATATATATATATATATATATATATATATATATATATATATATATATATATCATTCTATCTAAATTGTGGTGGAAAGGGTCAGAGGAGACTTAGACTATAAGACGCCATGCGTTAGGAAGGGCTCACGGTACTAATTACACGGTTAAATGGGAACCCGTGTGGAAAAATAACGTATCTATGGGTGTGGAGGGAATTATTGGTTAATAATGAAAAGTAAAATTTCAGTAAAAGGAATCTTTTGAGAGTTTGTCCTACTTGTAACGGAAAAATATAGAGACAATGTTTTATTCATTGAATTTTAGTTCTTTTACAGACTTAACTTTGGAACACTCATTACTGAAATCAGCGCCTGATTGCTTTTAGGCGCGGAACTAAAACACATGTTTGACACATATGTAGATCAAAACAAAAATGCCGCGACTAATATAGTTTTCTGTACACAGAAGCTTGCATCATAGACGGGTCGTTGCAAATAATTATATGGTTGATAATGAGCATTAAGAAATGTAAAGTTATTGAATTTTGGATATAATGGTTACTTTGTTCTATGGGAGCAGAATTAGTACACTAGTACCCATCTTTCGCTTGGAATATACTTTAACTAAGTGACCATATATCAGACAGGCTTTACACCCGCTGTCTTCAGTTTGAACATACTATTTTCAGGACCCACAGTACTAATTCATCTCCCATAATAAACCTGTGCAAACACCATCATATTAAAAATTCAATAACTTTACATTTCAGAATGCTCATGATAAAACATATACTTATCAGTACAGACACAACCTTGACAGCTGCTGTGCATATGAACCGTGATATTTTCTGCATGTACGTAACTGAAACATGTGCTTTCAATTCCGCACCAAAGAGTAAGGTGCAGTAACAGGTTTTCCAAACTCAAGTCTGCAACAGGGCTTAAATACCATCAATAAAATAATGTCTACAATAAACGGCCATAAGATTATTTCCTTTGTTACGTGTAGTCTCGTACAAAACTAACAAAGAAAAGAGTGAAGCCAACAAGCTTTGTAGTTTTAACAAAATAATTTATTTCCCTAGAAAACAAGGTAAAAATATGAAATAGGACTTACGGTTTGTGAATATAATCCAAAAATTAATCCTAGAATTCAAAAATATAAGTTCTATCACTAAACAGTTCTAATTGAATCCGGGTTCGAATCTCGATGAAGTTCCAATATGGAAGGCGATGACGTCCACTATAACCAGTTTGTGTTGATGTGTCAATAGTTCCTTGTTGAGTCACCAAGAATATAATTCCAGCTTTAGAATTCCAAATAATTTAGTGAATGTCTTTGTCCAAGTATTTCGTTGAAGAAAAGTATTTCCCAGGGTGAATAAATTATTTTAAATACGGAAATCAATTCAAATGGCAACAACAAGACAAATACCTTGAGCCCAAAGGTACATTTTTCCGACTGACCAAATCCACTAGAAAACGTCTGTTTTAACCCACGATTTTAGATCACATGATGACTCACGTGACGGGGCTACGTGATCACTAATTTGAACAGCGCGGTACAAAAATAAATGCCATTTAGCACGTAGCCTAGAATAGCCCGATCTAAAAATCAGATTCTCACGCTGGCAATGAATATTTAAAAAAGACTGTTTACAACATAGCTAACACGTG
>JAECUM010031721.1:0-67585 GCA_016617855.1 Megalonaias nervosa
AGCTTGGTTGGGTGAGTCCTTCTCTTATGACAAGAAATGTGATCTCTGGAGCCTGGGAATAATCATGTACATCACGTTGTGCGGTTACCCTCCATTTTATGGCCACTGTGGAGGTTGTTGTGGATGGAACCATGATGTGATGTGTCAGGACTGCCAGGATTTGCTTTTCAGCAGCATCAAAAACGGTGTTTATGAGTTTCCTGAAAACGAGTGGAGTGTAATCTCAGACAGTGCCAAGGACCTCATTCGTCACTTGCTAGTGCGAGATCCATGCAAGCGGTACTCTGCCAAGCAGGTCTTGAACCATCCCTGGGTATCTTGCCCACCTGATGCTACTCCTCTTGCTACACCAACAATGCTTACTAGGAATAACGGTACCAAGGACTTGGAGTCGTTTGCTGAGACGGCTATTTCAATCAACCGCATGCTGGAGCAGCATCTAATTATTAACGAGCCCACCAGATTTCTTTATAATGAAGATGGGGGAAATGAAAGTGATGAAATCCATTCTGAAGAAATTGTAGTACCACCATTTAAATTGTCCCCACCCGCTTCCAACTTAACAAAACAACGATCACATTTGGAAGTCGGGACCAGTGTTCCTTCAACAGAATTCGATAGTGGCTGTTCACTGCCGAGGTATCAGTCATCCACAGGGAGAATCATTATTTAGTGACGTTTTCATCTTCATCGCCTTACTCTTAAAAAAATAATTACAAGCACGTGACTGGCTGTGTTCTTTAAAATTTGCGATAAAGATCGATGTTCAAATCTTCTGCATATTGGTTTGGAAAAATGTGGAACTTTCCGAGATATCTTTGAAAGAACTGCAACAGGTGCAACTTTTTCAACGCCAGTCGATTTGTTTCTGGTTTGTTTTGAAACCTTACCTTTGATACATGTTTGGCAAGAGGCATACATAAATATGTATGGAAACATATTGTATATTCACGTTAAAGTTCTATTTCTAGAGTGTTCACACTAATTCGTTCAATAATTTCTTAAAAATTGCCCTAAAAACCAAATTTATGTTTATATTTTAGTTCTTCAAAGTTTTTACAACTATTTGACAAAACAATCGATGGTATTATAGTAATTCTTTATCTTCAGCAGGATTTGATCTCATCTAACATCGTTGTCCTTTCTCATTCGATAAGAGTTCATTCGGTCTATTTTCATCCTGTTGTTGAAACTTCTTTTACAAGCAATGTTACTTTATTTACAATTTTACTTTTGATTTGTTTCACGTCTTTGCAAATAAATCGAAACTTGAATGTATCTGCAGCATGTGACTGATTGTGTATTTGGGTGGGAAAAAGAAAATACTGGACAAAATAAACTGCACGTGTCCAAAATTATATTAGTAGATAAAAACACGTCTTGTTCGGCCTCTTAACACACTTTGCAAAGTTGTGAATTTCATGTGCGTGTTCCGGCATTGTACGTGTCTTCACAATGTGACAAAAAGCACAAATTAATGCATTGTTTGTTGACTGACGCATTTTTCAATTACAATTGTCGGTTTCGAATTAATTGCATAATATCTTAAATCTTAATGGTGCATTCGTTATTTTCTTTACGAAAAATAAATCTGCTAAAACGAAAGGAATTTAATCTACAATTGCCCTAAAATTCTTATGAAAAGCAGTCAGGTTTGAGAATCTTTAGATTTATGCAAACATTTTTCTGATTTTCATAAATCCAGACGTGTCTTGTTTTGACGAGTACACCATTTTGAGAGTGGGTGGTTGGGAGTATCCAACCTAATGTTTCTTTTATCTCTAATAATGTAGAGAAAACAAATTGTCAGAAGTGTAAATGTGCACGTATCGCTTTTTGTTGAATGTTTGCTACAATGTAAATGACTTTTGTTTGCAAAATGATATTCCATTTAAATCCAGTTCAAAGTAGCTACTGATGTCCAAGTCAAAAATGGTGCTGAATTTTTAATGATAGTTAATACCAATACATTGTTCTAAATATATTAGAAAAGCGAGATTATTCAGTGTTTGTGTTAATAATGTAAAATCGAAATGCTCTGATTTTATAATTGTGCTATTATTGATGATTGAGGTTTGGTAGAATGTAAAACAGCAAAGGAGTCGAAGTTCTCTGATGCTTAGAATGGCATAGAATGTACATGTAAAAAGGAGACATTTGTAATTTATATAAAATGGATATTTGTGTGAATAGTATTTTTCTGATAAAAAGTCCCATTTCTATGAATTATTGTTTTTCATTGTTGACATTTAAAATTTGTATTAGATGTGGTTTTTTAATTTTCGCTATCTATCTATCTATCTATCTATCTATCTATCTATCTATCTATATCTATCTATCTATATTTCTATCTATCTATCTATCTATCAGAAACCCAAACGCCATCTATCTGTCTATCTATCTATCTATCTATCTATCAATCTATCTATCTATCTATCTATCTGTCAGAAACCCAAATGCATCAACTCTGTACACCTAAACGAATTTCGATCCCATATTGCAATTTTACGCTTTAAAATGCCCAATGAATGGAAATTCGGTTGAACCCTGGAAATATATTTAGTTACTTAATTTCAGACACACGCTAGAACAGATTGGTTACGTTTAACAGGTGGTCTGTAGTGGTCTGATCCGAAGAATGTCCCCAGGGCACGCGTGCTTATAACAACACTTGACACGCGCGTCCACACAGATTAGTTCTGACAATAGACTAATCCGAAGTCTTTGTATTATTCAAAATAACCTGCTTTTGAGGCTAATTTCATAAATTAATAACTAAATGTTTATAGGTAAGCCATTTTGATAAACACCGTGATTATATGCTGATTATCTAATCGTGAATGATGCCGTTCTTTTGTATACATTATCAATAGAATATTGTTTACTTGTTTTTAAAATTAACTATCAGGTTTTTATTAATCAAGCACGTAATATCGCTTTCGATGCTTTGCCAACGCAGACCGAAAATTCGGATTCACAAATATGATTTTCAACTGAGAAAAATCAATACATACATGTATTTAAGTAGCCATAACTATCGTTTATCTTCCCTCAAAACAATGTTTTGAATGCAGTGCAACGGGTCAGATATTGAAAACACTTGTAAGTGGCCGCTGTTTTAAGGACATTACAAACTTGCCATTGACATATGTAAGTAGTATAGTGGGGTAGTTTACGAACAATGGAAAAATACATTACTAACCCCCCCCCCCTTTGGGTAGTTTACGGACACGATTTATACGGACAAAATATCACCCTGGGTACGTTTACGGACAATAGGAATTTTGTATAGCAACTAGCACACCATGGGTCAATATGACGTCACGGTACTGGACACTTGCAACAATGTAGCAAGTACCGTGAGGTCATGCCACCTGGTTCATTTCTATACAAAGTGTGATGCAATCGCGTTCGTGTCAATGGATAGTATAATGTTTTAAAATTTTTTTAGGCAAGAAAGAATAAATCTTTTCGAGGCAGTGGAGTGGCCCTGAAAAGGGCCTTTGGTTTTTGCTTCTATTGTCTCCAGTTCTTCCACCAGCTTCTTAATTTTCCAATGATTCCTTTCTTCGTCTTTTTCTTTTCTTCGTCTGGAATCCAGTCTGGATGTCCCATGTCTCTAAATTTTTTCTGTATTTTCATCCAGTTTATGTTCAGTGTTTCAAGGTCCTCTTTCTTTTTTGGTTTCCTTCTCCTTTCTCTCTTTTGTCCAGGTGTCTTTGATTTTCTCTACCTCTTCTTTCATTACTTTTTTCAACTTGTCTTCTGCTTTTATTAATTGTTGTAAACCCCACTGGACAAAAGACCACTCTGACCAATTAAATGTATCTTGCAAGAATCTCCTCACTTGGATGACAAGATCAAGGGCTTCCTTCAATGTCCCCACTCTTACATACTTAGGCTTGATGAATCCTCTTATTTTTTTCCACCTCCTCTTCTATCATTCCTGCCACCTGATCCCTGGCTACTTTCAGGCTAGTGACTTGACTGGATAGCTCCATTCTTTTTCAATCCTTTCCACCACGTAGGCTGCATCCATCATCCAAAAATATGTGTCTTAATTCATTGAACAAATTCATTTTTTCATGAAGGTGTTGACTAGTCAACGCGGGTAGCCAGACTGACGAGCGTTCCGCGTTATATACGTCAAGCACGGACGTGAACGAAAACATCCCTTACACTCACTTCACAAATTATATACTATCCACACCAACTAACGAGAATGCATAAAACATACCATATTTACTATCCTCACCAACGAATGAGAAAGCATAAAACACACCATATATCTATCCACACCAACGGACGAGAATGCATTAAACATACCATATTTACTATCCACATCAACGAATGAGAAAGCATAAAACACACCTATTTACTATCCACAACAACGGACGCGAATGCATAAAACACGCACATTATACTATCCACACCAACGGACGCGAATGCATAAAACACCAACGAACGCGAATGCATAAAACATACACACTATACTATTCACACCAACGGACTCGAATGCATAAAACACACCATACCTGCTATCCACACCAACGGACGCGAATGCATAAAACATACACACTATACTATCCACACCAACGGACGAAAATGCATAAAACACAAACACATGCACTATCAACACCAACGAATGCGAATGCAAACACACACACACACACACACACACACACACACACACACACACACACAACAGTAAGGGAGTGAGTGTTTATAGTCACACTACTCTACGTTCACACAAATTGGCAACTTGAATAGTCTCTCTTTTCTAGAGATTTGGTTAGCACTGAGAAGGGCTGTTTTTTTTTAAAACTTCAGATACACCTGACTAATGGTGACATCTCCCTGGGCGAGCACCACACACGCAACGTCGGCTCCAGTCCTGCTCCCAATTGATGTTTGTTTTTGGGAGCACAGAGGGAAGTTGACCTGCTTCAGATCCCCAATCTTCAGTTTCTGGGATTCTGAAGACTGCCCTCTATCTTCTGTTTTGTAGCCGGGGATGATGTTGCTGCGGCTCCCATTCTTGCAGCTGTCTCTCTAATTCCTCCAAAGCCTCCACCTCCCAGTTTTCCATCTGAGGGGTAGCGACTCTTGGTACTGGTGGTTGTGGTTGTGGCTGTGGCTGTCGTTGTGGTAGTACTGCTTGTGGAGGTGTCCTCACCTCAGGTTTCACCTCACACAGAGGTCTCATGATGAGGTGAGGCAGGATCCCTTTTTTAGTTTCCTTCTGCTCTTCTTTCTACTTTTTTTTCCTCCTCTTCCTCAACTCTGGCTCTTTCTGCAACGGCCTTCATGGCTAGCTCATCCAAAATGCGCCTGGCATATTCCAGGTGCATTTGAAGTTCAAGCAATTTAGCAGTTCTATTGCTCATTTTGTTACTGTTGTCTCGTTGACGATGGATAGCCAGACTGACGATCGCGTCGATTTATATACTTAACGCACGGACGTGAAAGTAAACATCCCATAACACCAAAACTTACCATCACATCAAACGCGCGGACCTAAAAGAAGCACGTTGACTTTTTTTACTTACAGACACAGACATGCACGATTTGACAAGACAGAGAAAGTAAGTGCTTATAGACACACTTCTTTTTTTAAACACACACACACACACACGCACACACACACACACACACACACATTTGTTTTGGCAATTTGAATTAGTATGTCTTTTCTAGAGTATTGGGGTAGCCCTGAAAAGGGATGTTTTTTGTTGACGGGAGTGATGTCAATCTTTTTTTACTGTCTAAGATTGCGTTCTCGTCTGGCAGCAGGCTTTCCTATACGATACGGTCTGCTTCTGCGGAAAGAGAAGGAGAAATCTTTGGTGTCCACACGGCAGTCGACAAAACCTCTGTCTGGTTCTTGCTGCTGCTGCTGCTGTTGCTGTTGTTGTTGTTGTTGCTGTTCTCTCTGCTTCTGAAGTCTGTACTTCTCTGTCCATTCTTCTTGTTCTTTCTTGATTTCCTCTCTGAAGACCTCTTCTATCAGGTCTTGGGCTATGGCTAACATCCTCACATTCTCTATCTCTTCAGGCTTAGGTATCAGGTTTAGTCTGACACGATGTAAATTGACGTAAGCTTCGTTCAGCTTGGCTAGTCTGGAAGGCATCTTCATAGGTTGACGAGTCAACAGTGGATGACCAGATTGGAGACCAACTCGCTTTATATGGTTCAAACGCGGACGCGATAGAATAACATCCCTACTCGGTTTTAGTGTCGGAACGTTATGATAGCGAATGTCATAGTGAGGGATAGAGAGAAAGTCAAAGAGCATATATTCACAGTGCTTTTTAAAACAAACAACAGACACTTTTTTTTCTTCAAAACACAACATTTTTTATTCAACCAACAACTAACCACTAACAAGTAACAATAACATCAAACAAATTATTTTTGACAAGGTTGACAACGTTGTGAAATCATGTGAGATTTCCACTGATGGAAGTCATGAGGCCATTGATGTACATTACGTTTCCTAGCTAAAGACAAAAGATAGCCATAATGGTCACAAAAGCATCGATCTACTTTCTCATCGTTTCTAGAAGAGTGAAGATCAAAATAAGTCCCTAAATGTTCTAAAGGATATCCAAGACTGTGTTGATGAAGAAAATACACACAATATTGTCCATACACCATGGAATCTGTGCCTTGTAATTTCACATTATTGAATCGTGTCGTCTGGGCATTTCTTCTCATAAAGTCAATGATGTCGTCTTCCAAAGGGGTAATCCATACGAATCAAAATATTCCACACAATCCTCTTGAGGGAAGTAGACGGCAACCCAGTGAGTTCCTGGGAGATGACTGTCGTCAGTGTTGATGACATAAACTTGATGGTCTTGAGGTTTGCGATGAGGTAGTTTATCTTTAGCGCACACGACAGGATTCCAAGAAGCAGTATACGAACTGTTGTTCAAAAGGTAATAAAGTTCCCAGGTATCCATTTTTGTTGTTTTCTTGTTTTGTTTTTTTTCACAGGTAATGATAAGTCATCAATTCAATTCTGACTTTTTCTTTGAAACGCTCTGTCAAGTAGCCGTTTCTTCGCCTTGTATCCCAACTCTGGGCTAAGAGAGATTCGATGCGATAGATCTCTAGAGTAGTCAATTGAGAGCAGGAATGATCACGCAAGCATTTAAACCACTCATGCAACACTGCTTCTTCTGAGATGAGACTCCAAGCTTCGTCCAGATACTCGTCCAATTTTTCTTCTTGACTCATTACCAGACATTTATCGTGTTGAATTTGACTGGGATGATCGTTTTGACATCCATAACAATCTCTCTTGGTCAATTCCGTAATTTTATCCGCCAGTTGTTTCGCAAAACACGACACTAAATGTTGTTCTTGTTCTGGCCATCTGGACTTGACCACTACCTCGTCCTCTTTGTCTTGGACTTGTTGTTCTGTTTTCACGCTATTCTCCCATTCCATTTCCAAAGATTCTCTACCGTTCAATGAGGGATAGGAGTCTTCCATTGTTTCCAATAGTCTAGAATGACTTCTTTCAAACTGTTGATTTCTATGGTATTATCGAATTCGGCATACAAGATGACGTTGACCGTCTCGGTGAGAGCTTCTGCAAACTGAACTTCCACACGCAGTTGACCGGATTTTATAGGGTGGAAATGTCCCTCATCGCTGCCTTGATCTGGAGTGAAATCATAGGCCCACAAAGTGTAACCTCCTACATAATCTTCGTACGAAATAACGTGACTGGTGTTGGTTCCTAGTTTCCCCGTAGCTTCGTACAGGGGCAAGTACGATCTCAAGTATTTTTTCTGGGAAAAGTTAGGTTCGAAGGGTCTGGTACACAAGGTCTTGCCATCGCGACTGACTTCGATCTTGGACACTTTGTAGTACTTAAACTGGAAAGGATTTTGATCGTGGGCTCCGTTGAGGGCTGCACTGCTGACGATACCAACGATTAAACGTTTGGGTAACTGTCCTTGGAACATATGATCTTCGATCTTGGATCGGAGTCCAGCAGCAATGGTGAACGTTTTCACTTCTACGCGTCGTATCGGATACTTGGCGGTCGATCTGCTCAATGTGTGACTGATATCGTTCCCGCTTTAGGTAACACTTCTACGCGGCGCACATAAAGTCTGGCTTCTTGGATGATGGTTTTGTACTCGTTGGCATGAGCCATCAAATGGAAAGCGACACTGCTGCGATTGAGTCTCAGGCGAATATCCACTCCGTTCAGCAAATACTTTTCTTGCAACCACATGTCCAAATGCAAACGATCCATCAGTTCTAAATTACGATCTTGCAGGATTTGCGGTGTCAGGTTTCCAAACTACGCAAGCATCCAGATGAGTGTTCTTGGCCTCTTTTCCGTACGTCAAGAGATTTTCCAGGTACGCTCGGTAAGGGTAAGTATCCATGCTACTGCTGACCAGTTTGTTATTCAAGTACAAATCCACTTCGCTGAACAAGGAATGCATGAAATTGTTGACGGGAGCTACTCTAGCATCGTCTCCCGGATTGGTGTTGTCTGTTTTGATCATTTTGAGTTTCAGATACAAGTAACTGCTATTCAGGTCGATGTAATCTTCGGGTTGTCCTTTGATTTCAAACTCGATGGGAGCTGAATCCGTCGAAGAGGAGACGGGATGAAATTCGACCCATTGGGGTTCTTGCATTGTCATCATGGTGGGTGGCATGGCAAACAGATCCAGGTCCGACTTGGAACAAGCGCAAGACTCTCGGTGCATCATTTTCTCTGATTTAATAATCAAAATCGTCTAACTCTCGGACAGTTTTTCTTTTCTTAGTCTTTCTAGCTCTGGGGGTGTGAAGTCCTCTGAAGGGGTGTTTTCGTCGTCTTTTTCTGCCTTGTCCTTGCTGTGGCGTCAGGGAAGCAGGAATGTCTGACTCGGCATCGCTCAGGGCATATATAGGAGTTTCTCGCCCACCCAAAATGTCTTTACCCGTTTGAAGCAAGATATTTTTGCCTGCTCTCAAGAAAGCTTCTTTGGGGTTTTGTTTGTCAATGATGACATTTTGGAGAAATTCTTTGCCGTGTGTCAACGCGGCATCTTTCAAGGCGTGCAATCCCGTGTCACCATCGCTTTCAAAACGGGAGTCACCGAACGAAAGGCTGATTTGAGCATATCTCCTAAACCATGTTCTCGTTGTCGAGCAACTCCTCGGTACACAGAATACATGACTGACAAAAGGTTAGAGTAATCGTTTTCGAAAATGGAGTTTCACTGTGACTTTCCCTTTGGTGAATGAAATATTTTGTCCCAGATCTCCTTTATAGTAATGTTGATAGTGTCGAAATACGACTTACTGACGGGCAAATAGTAAGGATGTACAAATTCGCGGTGAACGTGTTAGGTGTTTCCACCTTCCTCGTCAGCGTTCGTGGCAGAATCCACTTTGAAAGGAATGACACGCAGTAACGGTACGGAGGTGTGTCCCACCACGTTGTACTCCGCCACATCGGAGTACACAAAAATCAAATTCAGTCCTTGGTTCATTTCTACAGGGAATCTAAAATGTTTCACAAAATCCGAGTTACCAATCACGGCTGGTATTTCGTTTGCAATCTTGATCAAATTAGTGTCTCCACCCAAAATGTCTTACAATTCAGGGCAAAATGTAATGGCCAATACTTTGTCCTCTGAAAATTTGATGAGTAGGCGACGAGCTATTTTGTGGTAATCGATCCTGACACTTTTTCTGGTTTTCTCCAAGACTTTACCAAACACGTTATTGAACCTGTCAGCAAATAGTGTTCACCAAATGTTGACCACTAAAATAATAGCCTGAGGGAATTTTCAACCGATAAGTGGTTCGTTTAGTTTTGGGGTCTTGTGATTTCATAGAGTCAGCTACACTGCTGCGTTCATCCAAGGCTTGTTGCACTTGCTCGTCATGAACTTCCACCGCAAAAGTGTTTAGATTAGGAAGGATATTTAGGACTTATGTAGGGTGAATCAGTTCCACTAAAGCCACTTCCCAATGGGCTTCGTGATCCACTTGGATGGCCTGAGGTAATCTGGCCGTGTAACAGCACAAAGTGTTATTGGGAAACACCTCAATGGAACTATCACTGGGTAACGTTAAGTAAAATTGGTTGTTCATAATTCCAGAGTTCTAGTGACCGAGAAGTCACTGGAAGTCAGAGGAGTGTCTAAAAAAGGATGGTTAGGGTGACTGTTGGATGGGGGACTAACGTTGTACGCAAGACTCCCGTTGTTGTTTCCGTTCGAGGAATATTTCAGAGACGGATTGGGAAGAAGGTAACCAATGCAACTGCTAAGTAAAATGGTCCACAATTGTTTGTCTCCTTGTTGCAAACTCAAATTGGCAATGGCAGCACCGACGACACAATGCACCACAAAGATCTGGCAGAAAAAGACGATTTGCGTTTTAGGCACACGTTCTCCACACCACACCCACAAGGGATGCTTTTGTAGATCTTGCAGAGAAGAACTGGGCGACGGAGTGATTACTGCGGTAGCTGAAGCTGTGTTGAAGGGCATGATGGTCACGTCTTTTTATAGTCAATGTGTTGTGAAGCGTCGATCCAAGAGTCAAAACTGGTAGGATATCCTTTCCAGCGTACTTTGACTTCTTTGACACGTCGTGTTCCCACTTTTCGGGTTCTTCGATCGAGAATGCTTTGATCTCGTATACGTCGTCTTCTTTTTTGGTCACACGTTGTAACTCGGGCAAGTGAAACGTTCCTTTTAACACTTCCCCCTTCATGTCTTCCAATTTATAGACGGGAGGATGACGGCCACGCACACGTTCGGTGACACGAAACAATTCGGTGGTCCAGTTGGGTAAGTAACCTTTGTCGAAAGTGCGTTTGGTTTTGCCAATGCGCACCCAGTCTCCTGGTGCCAACACTCCACCTTTCTTGGGGACAGTCACTGTCGGGGACGTACCAAACAGGCGCTCGAAGACGGTCACTTCGTTGTCGGGAGTCACTTCTTGTGGGGCACATCCGATGCTCCGATGGTAAGATTGGTTGTACGATTGGACGAGGTGTGGCAAGATGTACTTGAGAGTGTGTTGATGCGTAAAATATTTCCACATGCGTTCTTTCAAGGTGCGTTGAAAACGTTCCACGATGCTTGCTTTAGTTTCGGGATTCTCAGTGGTGCAAAAATGTATGTCACGTTTCTTCAATTCTTTTTGGAAAGCTTGGTTCAGAAATTCGGTGCCTTTGTCAGTTTGCCATCAAAGAGGGTGACGCCCACTTTGTTTCAACACCAGTTTGAGGGCTCGCACTAACTCACTGCTCGATTTGGAAGTCAATGGCACGACCCAAGCAAATTTGGAAAAGACGTCGATGACACAAAACAAATATTTGTAACCACGATTGTAGGTGGCCTAATGAGAGACATCGGCTAAATCGGCTTGCCATTGATGATCGATGCCTTCCACTCAGGTGCGACTTCTGGAAAATTTTCGTCGAATGGGTTTGTGTAAGGTGTACATGGCTTGTTCCTGTAACCAGCGTTGCACTTGAGGTAAATGGATACTTTTCAGTCAAGTTTTGGCAGCACGATACAATTTCTGAACTCCCCCTAACCTGCGGGATGGGATGGACCGTAGTAAATGCTGGCTAACACCTTCTCCATTTTTTAATAAGTGATGCACTCTTTACTGATGCTCCTCTTTTCTTCGTGTGGTATTTTATTGGATTGTAATGCTTTACGTGTCCGGTAGGTGTCGAGGAGGAAGATGTCTGAACTGGGGTAATTAGTTCTTGTTTCAGTTCTGGTTTCTCTTCTTTCTTTTTCTCTTCTGAGGAAGAAGGGGTAGCCATCATCTTTTTAATGCAACCAATTCTGGATGTAGGTGGTGTTGTTAACTTGCGTACTTATTCTGGTGGAGTTTGAAGCTCTTCTTCTTTTTCTGTCTTGATCACTGGGACTAGTGGTGGTGGACTTTCTGTCTTGATTACTGGGGCTAGTGGTGGTGGTAGTGGTGATGGACTTTTCATCAAGGCTTTAAAATCAGAGTGGGTAGAGCTGTTTCGTCTAAAGTTTTCTGGTGAAAGAGTTGCAGTCGTTGCAACAATTGACCGTACCATTGAGATTTTTCCGTTTCTGACAAATCGATGCGATCCATCAATGATTGCAATTCGTGTTGTAACTGGGACATCTCGGTCAAATGAGGATTGGGAGGTAAATACGGGAATCGTTGTTCTTGCCAACGATGGTATTCCATCCATCGTTTGTAAGGCACTAAAGCCAGTTTTCGTCCTTCCATCGGATTTCAAGGATCACGTCCGAGATCTTTTGGCTCCAAAGGTCCCTTTTATCTTCTTGGAACTTTTTGTCTTCATCCTCCCAGGATGTTTCCCAATAGTCCTTTCAGTAAGGGTCCTCCTATTGTGCCCATTACTCCTTTCAGTAACATGAGTAAAAAGGGCAAAATTCCTCCGCGTTGCACCAACATGTATTTATTTTGACCAATGGGTATTTTCTTTTGGACCATTTGGCGAAGAACGTATCGATGTTTGGCTAAGCATTCTTTGTGGTGTTTAGACAAAGGTATTGTGCCTTTCAAGACATTCAGACAACATTCCCACACGGCATCGATGACGTCTTTGGAAGCAGTTTGAATGAGTTTTTTTCGCATTGGTGGAGGAGCTTTGGACAGGACGGACAACATGTCCCAATGTTTGGCTAAACGAGGTGGCAGTCCTTTCCTTTTCTTTCCTTTGGGGGCAGAAGAGGAATGTCTTTTTTGGGGTGACATCTTTCTCGGTTGGTTTGTTGGTTCCGTGGCACACAGCAAAAAATACACTAACGTCGATGACTTGTCACACGGTCTTTTATCTTTTTTTGGGGGACTATCGCTTCGTCATGAAGGTGACGATGTGTTTTTTAAAATCGCCAAAAAATCCTTCTCTTTGGTGGCTCCTCTTTTTCTTTGGACGAGTGTGTCTTTTCTGGTGGTGACGTCTATGTTTGACTAAGCGTTTTTTTTTTGGATGACGAAACTGTCTTTTTCTTTTTCGTTTCTGGACAGAAGAACGACAATGAGGAGACATCTTTTGGTGCACAACATACACTGAAGTCCATGACTCGACATGCATCCTTTTATCTTATTGTTTCTTTAGGAAGTTGTTCTCTAACTTTGTGGCCAAATTATCTACTAACTTATCCATATTAATGTAAAATCCTCCCCTTTGGTGGCTTCTCCTTTTTTTCTTTGGACGAATGTGTCTTTTCAGAGGGTGACGTCGATGTTTGGCTAAGCTCATTTTAGGGTGACGTGACTGTCTTTTTCGTTTTTCTTTTCCTTTTTGGACCAAAGAAGGAACACGATGGTAACGGTGTGTACTTCTTGGTGGTGACATCTTTGGGCGTTTAGCAGCACAAAAACACTGATCCGTATTGTTTGTCTCAGGTCTTTTAATACTGGAATGCGTCACCACTGATTGTCTTTACGTCGTATCAACTTGATGACAGGCAACACACGCCGTGGAGTTCGCAACGGACTAAATCGGGACAGTTCTTGCTTGGACAAATCCAGTAAACTTTGTAACACATCCGTTCTCGCTTGGACTTTGATTGTGGGGGCAGGTACTTTGTGAGCAGCGGCCACTGCCGCGAAAGAGGAGACACTCTCTTGCGGGTAGAAGCTATTTTCTGTGGACTTTTCTTTTTCTTTTTCTGAGGCTGTGACCTGGTCTTGACACCGTTGCTCTTTTTCTTTTTCTTCTGGGTACGTTTGGGCGTGGCTTTTTCTCTTAGGGACAACTTTGGGACCATTAGGACCCCATTTTAAGAGGGAACGAATGATGACACTTCCTAGAGAATCGCTTCCTCCAGGTTTCAAAATGATTTGCTTTTGGGTTTGAATGTCAATGCGAGGATCGGCTAGCTGCGTCAAGGCTACTTTGTTTCTCTCAAAAAAACGTTTGGTTTGATGTGGAATCTGAATGATGCCTTGCAGTAATTGACGTGCTGTCACTGTAAACCATCGTAAGACTTCTTTGAGAGTAGCTTCTAAGACACGAGCACGTATTTGTGGATTTTTTCCGCGACTGATACCGTACAAGGCACGAATCAATTTGATGGGAAGATAAGACTGAAGGGACGTCATGTTGACGATGTGTGAGACAGAGCCAAAGTGACCGAGGTTTTTATAGACCTTTTTTTGGTGATTGTGATTAAGTCGACGAAGGGGACGTGTACACGACAGGCCCTCCGTCTTGGTACCAGTGGTAAAACAGATGGGTACGAAATCGCAAATAATCGGGAGTGGTGGGTTTTAAATCCACGAGTAAATAAGCGTGTGGGGTTTGAGTGGCATCGTCGTACGCATGAATCAGCCAAAGCGTTCCTAACTGTTTGGCTAAGACTTGTACTTGCGATTTATCTCTAGGGCTTTTAAACAACACCACGTAATGAGCATTGAGACTGATGGTACGATGGGCTTCATTTTGTTGAAACAAATTTTGGGTAATGTAAATGACACTGGCATTTCGATGATACCCTTTGCGCGTGAACCACAGTTTAATTTCTTCTTCGTCTTCTCCTAACATGTCGTCAAAAATAACCAAATGAGTTTGACTAGGGTCAGACGCGATCCCGTCGTCCTCGCCAGGAATGCCTTCCACAAAGACGATGGAATCACCTTGACTTTCTCGCAGAAGAATGTACGCCGATTGCCACTGTTTGCAACACCACACGATTCGTTGAGGTGAACGATCGATCAAATGATGTTTATGTTCGATCAAACGTTTGACAAATTCGGTTTATGCTGGAACCGCTAGGTCCAGCAATGAGCATGTTAAAGGGATGGCGAAGATACAAGGCCTCCCAACTAGTCCGATCTACGTGTTCGTCAATGACTTTGACAGTGGAGGAAGAGGGAGCAGAGACAGTAGAGGTTGCCTTAGTAGTGTAAGAAATGTCACGTTTGACACGAAGACAGAGAAGACAAGAGTTTTTATACTTTTTTTCAGGACACGTTTATTGCCATCTTTAATTGTGAACAACACGAAAGACAAAAGTACATAAAAGCCAAATGGTTAAGTACATGAATAAAAGACACATCAAAACGATCATAGTGGAATATAAACAAGTCTCTGTACAACATTTGTGGTGATCAAGAGGTGAAATCGTAGGGGTAGTGTGTAATGTTCTGAGAGTCTCTACACTCCTTGGCACAGTCACACAAGAGTCCTCCCCGAATGGCCACTCGGGGATGTCGATAATGGTCCTGTCCTGAAGAGAGTGGCTTTCACGACTTCTTCTTCTTCTGGCACTGTCACTAACACTGGTTTAAAGTTACTTTTTTCACTGAACGTTTTAATTTTTTAGGATAACAAATCTTTTGCATAGTGTACCACTTCTTTTGTCCATGCCTCAAAGTCCCAACTTTTCCAGTCACGTACATCTTTCCAGTGAGGGTGTAAGTCACAAGCTACACACACGTCGTCGTACACATCTTCAGTGCCTAAAAGTTGATGAATCTTGTTTTCCCGTAGAGGTTGAGAAGTATCAAGATGAAACTCAATGCTTTGAGCAGAATGAGTCTCTCGTGTACATTTAAAGGGGCCGCTTTCATGCTTTTTGGAGTGGTATATACTGTTCGTAAAGAGTCCACAAGGAATCGGCTGGTAAACGAAATCCCAGAAAGCAAGTCACTAAGACACACATTACAAGTCGACCCCAATTCAATGGACACAGTTCTCGTAATAGATGCTCTTAATCCTCTACCGTTTGAATAGCGTCATTGATTTCCTTCCACGGAATCTGTTGTATCACGAATGATAAAGGTCTTGGCATGGTAGTCCGTTTTTATACCCTCTTTGGTGTCACGTAATAAGTGTACTTTTTGAACAGCCTCGATTTTATTTTAGTATCGTACCAAAAACGTTTAGTCACTAACTCACACACCACACGTCGCACAGAAGTTTCCTCTTGAACTAGAAAGAATTGTTCTTGTAAAGATTTGTTGCAATCCTCTAATTTGTCCGTTGGAATTCGGTGTATTAGGATCACCTTGTAAGATGAATGAGTGGCATCCAAACATTTATGAATTTCACACGATTCATCAATGTCTGACCACTGGAACACTTTCATCAGAATCAGTCCTCTTACAGCATTTAGGTACCAGTGGTTCAAACATCGGTGACGTAACGGATGCAATGGTTCATTGCATTTCACTGGTATTTTGACGCGGTAAATGCGTTCTCTCAATTCCACAGGCAAACCACGAATGTTCTCTTGTAAAGTATCCATGACCATGTCAGTCAAACACTTCTCCTAGAGCGAAAGTAACGGACAAAGTGAGTAATTTCTGACCACTGCCATTCCAGGAATTGGTCAAGAATGTCAATAAAATCTTCAAATGTAAATGGTCTAAAGCGGAATATTAGGAAGAACGCACCCTTGATCCAGATAAATCTGACTTGTTTGTTGACTTTTGTCAATTTCCTCTTGTGAATTTCTCGACATAAAAGTTCTACAGTCACAAATTGAGATTTGGCTCTGGCAACTCCCAGCCAAATGTCCTTGTATATCTTCTCTTGCAATTCGATTGGTAATGTTTGAAGATTATTTTTCTAATGGGGTTTAAATACTTGTCTAGGGGTTGTACAACGTTTGACTCCTAGCCACATAGCTGGTTTCTTACACGACATGGTATGCCCACTTCAATGACGAGGTCCCACTAAAGGTAGGTAGTGACAATCTGGAGACCATCGAGCATGTTCCAGGTAAGCGCAGTCTTTCACCTCCCACTCATGAAGTGACACACCGCAACTGAAGCATTTGACTTTATCCCCTTCGCCCATGTAGATAAATCCGGTTCTAGTTAATTCTTCCGGGGTAGGTCCTCCCAGATATTTTGGCCATTTTCCTCGGAAGGTTTGGATCCGACTTTCAAAATCGCAGTATTCAGGCAAACGCACAGGGAACGAATATTCGTCTTTCACAGGTTCATTTCGATGAGGGTATGGTGAAATATGTAGGAGTGTGCTCCGATTTGCATGACATCCGTAGGATGGTAGCCGAATGGTTTCATAAGGATGACATCCACCATGAAAACAAGTAAAGTGAAAAGGTGTACGATAACAAGTGGCATCACTTTCGCATCCGTCAGGTTTGACACGCACAGCATCACTTTCCATGGTAGGTATGGTAGTAGTTATAGCAAAGTTCCCATGATGATGTGGTACTGAATCGCTAAGGTCATAGCGTACGGCATACCTGCCATCGCAAGGCACAGCATCGCACTCGAGTTTGCTCTTGCTTGATACTTGCTGTTTGAAAGGATTCATCTTTCTCGCTTGGCAATGGTAGTGACAATAAACTATCGGTCTTGGACGTTGTCCCTTTTTATATGCTGACCAAGATCGGCGTGACGGTTCGGTAAAGTGAAGTGATTGGGAAACCGTACTCGCTTCTGGTACACGATTTGATAGACTTTTTCCAAGGGCCGGCTGGCGATTTGGTGTGTGGGTAAACGTACAATCTTGTGCGGTTCGTGGGTGGTTACTTTAAAATTTCCATCCTGTCCGGACTGCAAGGCTTCTTTCAAGACACCAAAGTTCACCAGTCGACTGGTGCGATAATTGAGAGTCAATCCTTTCACTTTACACTCCCTGTGTACTTCTCCTTGTTGGTCTCGGTATTCGTAGCCGTAATTTTTTGGACCGCCACTTGCAAAACTTAGAATCTTGTCGTTGGGATGCTCGTCCGTCCAGGCTCCTAAACGGTCTCCTTCGATGACAGGGTGAGGTTAACCCAAGCGATCGATGTAGATACAACTGTCCGTGTCAAAATACAGCACACGATCTCCTAACAGTTCTAAAGCTTCGTACAGTTTTAAACGAGCATGGGCTGTCACGTATGCCGCAATGATGACATTTCCAAATTCGTCGGCTTCTACAAAGTCCAGTTCTTCTTCGTAATTGACTAAGATCATGTCCTCACGAACGACGGCCACGTGTTTCATGTATTTGGTTTTGTCGTGAATCATCTAGAAGTAGCAGGAAGGTTCTGTCAAATACTCCGTCTTGGGTAAACACGGTCTTTGTGCCATTTTGCCCAACAAGCAATTTAACATCACTTTGGCAAACGGTCGCCTTTCTTCGTTTTTCTCGATGTGGTCTAAAGTGATGCCTTCCTGCTCCCAGTATTTCTCTTTGAATTTCTTTTGGTCTTCGGGAGTGTGGCAGCAGGAAGGATAGCCACTGGCTTCTTGTTTCAGTTTCAAAAAAAGCATTCACGTAGTCTGCGAAAATGCCTTTTTGAGTCTTGTCGCCCTTGTGGTATTTTTCTGTCTTGGGAAAGTGGTAAATTTCGTACACTTCTAACAGTTGGTATCCCAGGTCCAGAGCTTTGAACAGTTCCACCTGACCCACGTTCCCGTCAAGGCGCGTTCTTCCTGAGTGTGCTGACAAGGTTGGTCTTGGTTGCACGTTTCGGCACAAGTACGGCACAAGGGAAACATCAGTTTTCCTTGGAAATGGTGAGGTAAAACGGGAGGGTACAAGCACGTGGGAGGCAAAACTTTACATTTGATCAATCCTTCGTATTGGCGAATGTTGTCCAGGTCAATGTGTTCCGTCAGCAATTGCGGGTGCCATGCGTGAAAGTGACAGTATTTGCACACGTAAGGATACAGCGAACACACGTCCAAGTATTTGATTTCTTCTACTTTCTCTTAGTCGGCTTGGTACAACAAACAGGTGGCATTCGTCCGTCCTCTGTACAAACTGTCCCTTGGGTTCAGTGGGTCCACCAGCTTGTAACTTTCCACGATACGCTTAAACTCGGGATCGGTTTCCAACGGTGATCGTACTCGTGTTCCCACATTTCTACCACTTGGTATCCTTGCTCTTCTAACTTCAATCGCCGTTGACAAGTGGCCTGGTACAAGTCTTCCATGTTCCGTTGTAAAAACTGACTTTTAGTGTCACGATGAGGGTAGCAGATCGGACATCCGTGAAATAAGCACCCGTTAAACTCGTACACGATCTAGGGGTTTTCTAAGTCCCAACCATCCACTGGATACCTTCCGATGGCTTTTTTGCCTCCTCCGTTGCGAGCGTGTTGGATCCATTTGTCTTCCTTGTCGCACAAGTAATGTAACCAGCGTAGGGTTTTGACCGAGTATTGACGTTTGACAAAGTTCGTCGTTTTAGGACTGATGACAGCTAGGGTGTTTTCGGGCATGAATAGCTGGCGGTACACTAAGGAACACGCTTTGGCAATGGTGCAGGCTTCTTTCAAAGGATCGATTCCTCCGTGTTCCATGAACAGTTCTCGAAATTTTCCACAGCAACGCCGTAAAATGTCCACGTCGGAACGACAATACTTTCACATTTCTTCCTGAAAGTCGAAAGGGTCCGAGTTGTGAGTCTGGTACCATGCGTAGAAAGCTTCTCGTTGTTCGGTACGCATGTTGTCGGGGTCGTAGTAGTGAGCCTCAGGCAAATGGGGTAGAACGGCGTGTTGATTGGCTTCGGTATTGAAAAAGTGCGGAAAATAGCCTTTGACCATCTCTGTCAGTCCAAACGTTTTAGGCATGCGATTCAAAGGCATGGCCAAGTAACTCATTGAATCTTTAAACTGCACTTGTCCCACTTGCATGGAAATGATTTTGGCTCCGTTCAAAGTCACTTTCGGACGTTCGGTACTTTGTTCCGTATAGTATCTCAAAAGAAACTGCCCATCGTATCCGGAGAAATTGTGAGCCATCACCGTGGCATAGCAATGATAATCTCCAATTCATCGTCTTCTTAGTTTCCGTCATGTTTCACAAACAAAATGTCACATCGATTCACTGCACACAGACGCTAGCGCACCTATATAGGGAATGTGACGTCACAGGTAGCTCTCTTCAGATTGGAAGACAGACTCCGCGAAGTGACTGAATTTTGTAACGCGTGTTGGGGTTGGTGAACAATTTCAATCCGTTTCGATCCAGTCTTCCACTATAAATAAACGCGGTTCACTTCATTCCCTTCAACTGTTCTCGTCACAAAGATGAGAACCAACGTTGAATCGTCTACTTTCGTATCGTCGTTGTTTTTCCGTACGGACTTACCCATGTATGTGAGATCATCATGGAGAATCATTAGGATCATCGAGACAAGCGTTTGGAAAAGAAGGACCTATGTGGAAAGACCAGGCTGTCTGAAGCGAGTTCTGATTTACGGATCAGGGGTTAGACAAAGTTTGAGGAAGAGAAGAAGACCTATGCAATGCCCTCTATGTTAACGGAATGGTGTTAACATAACAAAAACAACGGCCCTTTTCAGGGCCACTCCACTGCCTCGAAAAGATTTATTGTTTCTTGCCTAAAATGTTTTTATTCGATTGTATAACTTATGTTTAACTCACAAAAACATTATTCTCTTAACCTAAAAATATTTTAGCCGGTTATATAACTTGGGTAGAATAGATTGATGTTCATCAATCTATGGAAACGAACGTAAAAGCATAAAACATACTATACTATCCACTGATACGGACGCGAATGCATCACACTTTGTATAGAAATGAAACAGGTGGCATGACGTCACGGTACTTGCTACATTGTTGCAAGTGTCCAGTACCGTGACGTCATATTGACCCATGGTGTGCTAGTTGCTATACAAAATTCCTATTGTCCGTAAACGTACCCAGGGTGATATTTTGTCCGTATAAATCGTGTCCGTAAACTACCCCAGTGGGGGTCTGTAATGTATTTTCCCATTGTCCGTAAACTACCCCACTATACTACTTATGTAGTTAATAGGAAATCGTGGATGACTACACAGAAACTCATTAAATGTATAAACAAGCAGATAAGTCGGCAGGAGAGACAAATAATCATGTTCTTAGAGACAAAATAACAGCATTTTTAATTTTGTGTGCACTTTTATACGCACAGACACTGATGCTTTCGTAACTTCAGTCTATTTCAAATCACCAGACAACTAAAAAGAAATGAATTTGACCTAGATGCTGTCCTTACATGAAAAGAGAAGCAGACACACAATATAGAATCATACATATAGCAAACACAGGACGGTAGATCTGTGGCAAAGATCACAAAAGGAAACGCGGGGGGTGGGGGATGGGGGAAGGAAACCGGCCTTTGACATCTGTCTCTGACAGGAAGTACAGCCCTCAGAATCATAAAGAAAATGGAAACGTTGTGGAACCAGACCGGGTACCTCGATAAATATCAAGTAGGGAATTTCAACCTCAAATTCTGGAACAATACCTAAATAATTTTTTTAATCAAAATTTCGTTTTGATTTTTTACGAAAGAACAACACCACAGACCTTTTGGGATAACACATACATAGTAAAACCGTTATAAATTTCGGGAACAAGGTTTAGGGACACATCAATGGTTACGATTTAATATAGCTGGGAGCTAGCGAGGGGCCCACATATGAAGAAGTAATTTTAAGGGTATCAACATGTAATATCTAGGGTTTGAGTGATCGTGTCTGTAGGCCTGATCGGTACAGATTGCAGCATGCAGTGAGAAAAATACAACATGATAACTGAAGGTGGACTGTTGTGAAGATTGTTATGGTTGGGGATGGGGTACTCCCAATGTTTTATTTAAACTATTATAGAATTCAACACTAGCCCGCGGCAATCTTTAGACATCAAACACATGGCCACGGTAATATTCCCAAGACAGGTAGATTATAGCTTATACATGACTTTATAGCTGAGGCGTAGCAAACTTGACAACTGCATATCTAGATCTCATACGGAACTAAACATGTGTCAACAAGTGTAACACGGTACGATTAAACTGCGATAAGTTACGACAAGTAACAAAATTATTGCTAAAAGTTACGAAATTCCATGGCGAGAAGTTCAATTAAAGTTATTGTTACGACTATGTAATTTAATTACTTGTGTGTTAAAATTTGAATTCTTTTATTTCATTTTTGTATCATTATATTTTTTTATGATGATGATTATGTTCAAGGGATCTGATATTTTTGAAAGAAACATGTGTTTATTTAGAACGTAAATATGACTCTCGGCTTGCGTAAGCATTATTTTAGATTGCCGACTGGATAAACAACCGGCGTAAACGACTGGTTGTGGCCAAGATCATTTCCTAAACATACGTGATTACGTCGTGTACTACGATTGTTAGATGATGAAATAACCACGCGTTCTTCGTGCGTGTGCATGAAATGACGTTTTGGTTCGGTTTTTAAACACTTCGGTCCCTGTGAAATAGTCAGAGTCGTTCTTATGCTTTGAAAAGACGGTACTATTTTTCTTGTGCTGGAAAGAGTTTATTTTTCTTTACATCTGTAGAGCTCGAGATGTGTCTTGTTATAGGTGACAGCTATAGGAGTTAATCTACTTTTTAAATAATAATTTATTTTTCCCTGGAGAACTACACAAGTGGTTTAGGACAAAAACATTCAGTGAAATTCATTCTAAATTGGAATAGTACAGTACAAATTGTGGTTCAACGTCAAATTCTGGAAGATTTGTGTAAAGACTTCATCTGACGTCATCGTCCTCCATCTTGGAGCGTCATCACGATTCGAACCTGGATTCAGTTACACTTATTTAGTGATAAATTTCGCACTTGTATTTTTTCAGTACTATGATAAATGTTTGGATTTTCTTCACAAACCGTAAGTCCTATTTCATATTTTCATCTTTTCACCGTCTTTTCTAAGGAAATAAATTATTTTTGTTAAAACTTACAAAGCTTGTTGTCTTCACTCTTTTCTTTTTTTACTTTTAAACGAGCCGATACGTAACATTATATATATATATATATATATATATATATATATATATATATATATATATATATATATATATTAACCGACTATATTTTTAGTATTTAATTTCCCCACGTAAATATTTATGTGATATATCTTACGATCGTGCTTTAGTACAGCAAATACGGCGCACTGTGTTGCATATGGAAGTACCCAAAAGAGTGATGATGGGAAAAGGTACTTTCTTTTTCCGAAAGACCCTGTTTACCAGAAAAAAAGTGAATTCACGCTGTGGGATCGAATAGGATGAGGGGATAGGAAAGTTGTATCATTTATGCTGGATTATATAATCAATTTGGCCCAAAGACAATTCGGCCCAAGACATTTCCTCCCAACTCGAAAGGCAATTCGGCTCAAGTTAACAATAGTTTGAACAAGTTCTTTTTCTTCAAACAACAAGTAGATACTATGTAAGATACATTTTAGGAATAGGTTTCAGGGAAAAAAAAAAACTAAATTTGAACGAACTATCTTGATATTCTTTCCAAGAAAATAATCATACTTCGTAACGTATATATATATATATATATATATATATATATATATATATATATATATATATATATATATATATATATATGAGAGAGAAAACACAAACTGACATATCTTGCTCGTTCTAGTTCAAATATTTATATACAATTTTTATGCTAAACAATATATGCATCTGCACAACGATGTTCTCAATTTAAGTCTTCCGGTCAAATTATCAATATTAATTTACTAAACAATAATACTTCAAAGATAATATTATACAAAATACGTATACATTTTTCTAAGTTTTGTGTACATGAGATAATATAACAAATATATTTAATTTTGGGCTTCACGTTGTAACTCTGCTGCTTATAATACACACTCGATTATACACAAGAGAGAGAGAGAGAGAGAGAGAGAGAGAGAGAGAGAGAGAGAATAATGTTGAGCATTTTGTCAGTGTTGATGCAATATGAAGCTCTTACCAGTTAATTTTATTGTTTGTTTGTTTCTTTTTCAAGTTGTCTTAGTGTGTGCCCGCGTAAATTAAAAGCTTATCATTACTAGTCAATATCGTCAATCATATTTGCTCCATTCTTCCATATAAATAAGAAAGGAAATAATTTTGTGTTGAATTTATGCCCCCCCCCCCTTGCATGGTACAAAAAAAATGATAAACATACACTTAATTGAAAATTAAATGAAAGAAACTTACATTGCGTAGTTACCATTTATTCCTTCTTTTTTCATCATGCGAAATTTATTAAAGAAAAAAAATATATCCACGAAATCCGTATATGTAGTGGATGCCGGCTTGCGTATGTATCCTTACTGTAGTGTGTATCTCTTATGTCAAATAACAACATCGCAAAAGAGACGAAAATACCTGCCATTCACACATGATAAGTTACAAGGTGCAAACTGACCAAGATTGTATTCTATCCAGGTTAGCTATACGACGGTATCTCGCAAATAAATATCATTATTTTAAAATACATCCACTGTGAGTGCAGATGATAATCTTTTCGCTAGCATGGGTTACAAAAGAGTTATTAAAGCAAGTTATTGTTGTGATACTACATGCCCTGCAAACATCAATTATGATTACATCTGGCAAACAAATAGAAGCCCCGGGTGATGAATAACACAACTAGCAGCGAGCAATAAACTCCTTGCTTAAACTTACAGACAGGAGATCAACTACAAAGGTTATTTTATTACAAAGCAAACCAATACCGAAAAGTGACTTTGGTATCTTTTAAGTGTGCCGATTTTTCTTATGAAGTCGGCCTACATAAGGAAGCCAGGTTTGGTTCCTTTGGATTCTTTTAAGTGTGTCGAGTTCTTATTTTAATAAAGCTGGCCGACATAGGGAAGCCAACATTGATTCCTTTTTACCTGTATTAACTAGAATTTTGAAAATAAATTGAAACAATGGAACAGTTTTGAAAGCGACACAATCTAGTGCGTCGCGCATGCATATCGATATAAGGCTGAACAGTAAATTAGTTTTCAGTAGTTTCATTTAAATGTTCCCTATCCATAGTTTATAATATTTTACTTTTCGACAACAAGAAGCATGTACTTCGTCTTGTGGGGATAAATGTACGTCATTTCCGGTTGGCGTCCTCTATAGGTGGGAAATCGTAGCAAAGGGGAAATAACGAAGTTGTATACTTCTATTTCGAGTTATTAAATTATTAAATCTTCTTTACACTTGATAATTTTTTTCTTGTTCTTTTTGTGCGAATATAACTACTTTTAATCATGTAATGCAAATCTGATGTAAACAGAAAAGTGTTGGAGTATGGCCAATGACTTTTAAATTTAAAATAAATGCCGTTTTGCAAGAAATCGATAAAATTAAGAATGTAGAAGCATTTTTGCTCCCGTCTTTACTTCAGTTTTCGAGACTAAATTGAAGCTTTTATAGCAGCTTCGAAAACAATATTTACTCGGATGCAAATGATGATAACGAAAACCTTTTATATTTCTTTCTTGTTTTAAAAAAATGATGTTGTTGCAATTTTTAGCGGCTGAAATTTGTATTTCGGTTACGATGTTAACTTTTCGTAGCAGTTGTGGAAACTAATTTTCTTATTAAGTATTATCAATATGGTTAACAGCTAATGTAATATTAGACACAGTATAGCTTTGTGAATCAATAAACTTAAGTAATCATTTCCGGGCAAGTTTTCCCGTTTTGCATAAAAACTGTGAGTGATGTAATTGATGGAATCAGATACAAATTTTTGTGAGTGGCACGAAGTGAATACAAATATTTTAGAAAAAAACAATTATAGGGCAAACAACTGAGATTTAGCTGCGGACAGAACGTCTGGTCAAAATGTCGCAGTGCGTTAGATTTGGAACATTCAAAGCAGATAAATAGACCTTTATCAAAGAAAACTAAGACGGAGCTGCACGTTGGTAAGAAAGTATTTCAAATTCGATTTCTCCGATAGCTGCGTCCATCTATTATTTTTAAAATTGGTGAATTTATATGCTCCTCGCTCAACCATACTACATAAGGAGCATATCACATTTTAGTTTAAACTACACACACTCACACATATGCAAACACACATGTTATCAAAGGAAAACAGCAAAAGGAAACAAGGGCTTCGCGCGTTAGTAATTTTTAAAATTAGAATATAGAATATGCTGTTAAGATCATTCAGAAAAACAAGTCTTCAAGGAAATGGAGATATTTTACTTGTGCCAAAGTCAGGAAAACATCCTGCAGCTTTATGAATACTTTGAAGAAGATCGATTTTATTTGGTCATTGAGAAGATGTTGGGAGGAACTTTGTTTGACACTGTTGAGAGAAGTGGTCAGCTGACTGAGACGGAAGCCAGCTTAATAGTGAAATGCATCACATGAGCTTTGGATTTCCTTCACAATAATAGTATAGCCCACAGGGAACTAAAGCTAGAAAACAATGTGTGAAAAGAAAGAAATATTCCCGATACGAATATGTGATATTAACTTGGCAAGTTCATTCATTCCATCTTTATTTCCTCCTTTCGGAGATTAATAACATAGAGAATTGGTACAGACACGAGAATGACAAGGGCAAGATGTCCAATGACATATATAAATCAGACACTCGTACATATAATCATACAATAACGCATAGAAATTATATATTCATACATATCTAGATAGGAATACATTTTGTATGTGGAAGTCTGATAGCGCTTGCTGCCAATATAATGGACCATTCTTATTCTCTGACTCAACATAATATATGAGGTACACAATATAATTATCAAATCCGAGACCTAGCAGAGATATTACAACAAAATGTATTAGCAGTTATATATCTATGTAATCAAGGCTGTGCAGTCAAGTTATCCGTGAGGTAACCCAGCGGGATAATTTTTGAGTTAATTCAGTTATTTGTCGTTGTTTAGTTAGTCAGCCAATAAACATCAGAAGCTTGCAAACATTCATATTAGTTACAAAATTCATGTATGCTTCCTGCAGAAAATATAGCAGCTGACAACATAAAATTTATATAGACTTCGGGGTCATTCAGGCCACAGGTTTATGGGAATTCCCTTACTAGTAAGTGTTGGACAAATTTTTCATCGTCAGATATATTATGAAGATATGCACCAAGTACAATATCAAAATTATTGATAATACGCGACCCAAATAAATCCCTCAGTCTTTGAGTTTTTGAACACGACATAAGCATATGAGTAATAACATTAGATTACGCAGTATTGCAATGTTGGCAAGTACGAAGTGTCCTACTGTATGGAGTTACCAGAAACCTGGCCAAAACGTTGACCAGTATAAGCTCCTTGTTTGAACTAGATATCTGCCACAAAATGGCAGGTTTAAAATGGAATGATGTATATTTTTTAATCTTTTGAAAAAGATGGATCATTAAAGCACATGTGCTTAAAGCAATTATTCTCATATTCATTTATGTTGTTCCATACAACGTGCTTCCATTCCGTCTTAGCCGGAAATGTCTTATTTTGTACAAAAATAAAAGTAAAGTCTTTCAAGTCGTATTTGGCTGCAAACACTAGATTTAGCAATAACAATAGCGACAGGACCAAATTAATAAATATGGGGCAATGCATGTAGTCATACACCATATACATGACCTATATACCAATATTTAATAGTATTAGCAATAAGTAATTAAAGGCGACTGTTGACAGCGCAGGGGCCTTGAAAGGGGGGGGGGAGGCAGGACAAACGGAACAAGAAGTATGGAAATAGCTGGAGACCAGCCGCAAAGGGGAGTGGTGTTATGCCAGTGCGCATACGGCGGACCCCATAAAGATTGAGATAAACCTGTCCCCCTGCGCTATGCTGTGGCTGCAAACTCTCGACTTAGCAATGGCAGTAGTGACAGGTTCAAATTACAAATTACTAAATATGCAATGCACATAGTAATAAACCATATAAACTAACTATATAACAAATCTAACAATAATGTAATTGATTGATAGGTAATTTATCCTTAGTATCCATTATCACAGAGATTCAATACTTTTCATTACGAACAACTTCTGTCTTCTGTCATCTATCCCATCTTTCAGTGAAGTGGAGAAATATATACTATATATTCATTACATTAACTTGGTCCATAAATATTAGAAATTATAAGGTGGCTACATCCCAGCCATCAAGACCAGCCGCACAAAGTGGCAATGGTTGAGAAGTAAAAAGTCCAAATAATTTATGTCAGAACCCAAAAATTAGAATTATAAGGTGGTCAAAAATCTAATGGCCATCAGGCCCCGCCGCACAATGCGGTACCCAAATTATTCATAGAAATTAAGGCCCCAAATTAAATATTTAAGGTGACTTACACACAAGTCATCAGGTCCTCCCCCCCCCCCCGCACAAGGTGGAAAATAACCTTACCTAATTATATAAAACCCCAAACTATCAAACGTTACAAATAAAATCCTTATCAAAATAAGTAGAACTTAATGCCCACTTCACACACAAAAAATAACAGCGTTTCTTTCCCTCTCTTTCTTTTCCCTACATTCAACAGCACAGATACAATCTTTAAAATTTCTGCAAGACGTTATTTAGTTTTGGAAACTGGGATCTAAATTAGCTCTGGATGAGCAGCAGAGAGGGTGAACAGACCACTTTGCCTGAGACCTTATTTATGAAAAATGAAGCTTCGTACGAAAATGAAATCTCAACATCAATAACGTTAAACCAGCACCTCTAACTTTGCCTAGTAGGTAACCCTGTTGGGTTAGCTTGGGTTGTTACTGCGATGACGATTTTGTATTTCATCGTTACGTGGCCGCGTTTACGTGTTGGTCGCTTTTGTTGGTCGCACCCTCTCTGCTGCTGTGGTTTTTATCCAAATATTGTATCAAGTCCGTTACGATATCTCGACCTCGGATCATGTAAAGTTATTGTTATAAAACCAAACGGAGTAGCTTGCGCTTTTGAAAAAAAGTATTTGAACTTAATCATATCCATGTCCCCTGAACACCAAGTATAATAAATATTTTGCAGCGTATGATCATCAACTCCGTTGAATACAACCAAAATATTGCAGTTATCTCTGATCACTTTTGGAATTTGTGTATAACGCTGTGTAACATAAATCACATCTGTATTTTTATGCCTGCCTCTGGAAAATATCCGGGCAGGATTTGATTGTCTGTCAAGCATGACATCATCGTACGCTACTAAATTATTAATACTTCCATCAAGGTCATCTACAGATGGCGCTTCATCAATATCAGTGATAAAGTCAATAACGTCACTGTCTTCATTTAACGATTTTGCATTTTCATTAAAATCTTTAAGTACTTCATAGCATCGCTGATCATCTACAGATGGTGCTACTAAATACAATTTGTCCCACTTCAGCCATCTCATTATCAGATTAAGCAATAATTGTGTTTTGCCTGATCCAGATGGACCTATTATTATCATTCTGATAGAATTTGGTAGCGCTGGGTGATGCTTGACTGGCTCTTGTTTTCGTGTCGCCGAAAAGTCAATTATATCCATATGATAAATAATATGAATTTATATTGTGTTCGATGCAGGGCAGCCACGTCCACCACTGGATTAACAATAATAATAACAAAAAATAAAAAACGCGCACTTACAGGTAAGTGTGAAAAGTGTGGTACAAAAAAATACAAATTCATTTCAAGCACAGTGACGGGAGGTGATATTGCTGCTTCGTTGGGAAAGTTACCAGGAGCTCCGTGGGCGAAGTATCCCGGGGAAAAACACATACCAGGATATAATTATTGTGGTCCTGGAACTCGACTTGATATCCGACTTGATGATCAAGATCAACCTCGGCCTGGTGAATATCCCGTAAATGGAATCGATCAAGCATGTTATGTTCACGATATTGCTTATCGAGATAAAGATTTACAACAACGACATCTCGCCGATATAAAATTAATTCATGCCATAAACGCTGTAAAAAATAAATCACTTCGCGAAAAAATTAGCTGCTTTTCTGGTAAAAGCTGGTATGAAAGGTGAAATAATGTTAGGGGCTGGGTAATTAATTATATGATTATTATAATGGAGTCCATTTATTATTCCCCAAGAGGATATTGGAAGGGCAAAGCAGCGATTAGTAAACATGCTGAAGCTGCAAAAGTCTCACATGCTGTTGCTGCAGCGTGGTTAGCACGACAGGCAATATGGCAAATCTATCTACGTCCACCTAAAAGAATTCAGTACGCGTATTTTGATGTCAGCGTCCCCAATGAAGTTCATCAAGCAGATATTTTATTTTTATCGCACGATACTATTACAACACGTGGACGTCATCAATCCGTGAGCGGATTGCGCACATACAAATACGCACTAACTGTCGTTGATGTTGCAAGTAGATATAAAGAAGCGGAGCCGCTATCAACAAAAACAACATCTGAAGTTGCATCTGCGTTCGAACGAATTTATCAACGAGGACCATTACGATGGTCACAGTTGCTACAAGTTGATCCTGGCAAAGAATTTCTTGGTGCAGTATCGTCGTTGATGAAGCAACATAATGTCAAAATCAGACGAGGACACATTGCAATTCATCGTGATCAGGCAATAGTTGAACGATTTAATCGAACACTCGCTGAGCTGTTATTTGGATACCAGTATGCGAAGGAAATAATTCATACAGATACAAGATCTAGTGAATGGGTTGCAAGATTACCAAATGTGATATCTGCGTTAAATGATGAAATTACTCGTGCAACTTCTATGAAACCTACCGTTGCAATTACAAAAAAACATATACCCCGTAGCGATGGTTACGGACAACGACGTGACTTTTCAAAACAACCAGTGTTAGGTAATGTTACTGTCAGGTATTTATATGAACCTGGTGAACTTGCAGGGGGTAAAAAAAGAGCAACTGATCCTATCTGGAGTGTGACCACACATAAAATTTCTAGCGTGGTTAGATCCACTGGTAGACCTGCCATATACAGACTAGATTCAACTGCTCCTCAACGTGGATTTGTACGTGAACAATTACAAGTAATTCCTGAGGACACACAATTACCACCGCGTTCACTTTTGTAAACTAGCACCCCGACGTCGATTACATTCAAGACAGGTCAATGGGACATTATCACGTGTATGACCAAGATCACTATTAATTCTGTCTACGGTGAACTGTCTTGGATTATTACTCGAATATTTCCATAGCATATTACAATTACAACTTGCACAACGATTATTCTGTTGTTGTTTTAGCGTCATAATAAATTCAACATCAATATCAAAATCACGATTATTTTTTTTTTGTCACATTGCTTATAACCAAATAGTTTTTTTCTTATCAAGCCAATAACACCTTCAGTGTCACTAACAGTTTGATTATTATTTTCTGTGGAGTCTATGACAACTCTATGCAGTTGAGATATTCTTCTGACTCGAGATACTGCGAGATAAACTAAATTTGACCACTCGATTCTATCATCGACAATCCAGATATTTGTAATAGTTAGTCCTTGTGACGAGTGAATCGTTATGGCATATCCCAATTTCTACGGTGAGTTATTCATACTCAACGCGCTCTCAACATCAACATCAACCAAAACAATATCATTCAATACAAGATTTTGTTTTTCATTTGTTCCTGGAATTTCAACTTCAATATTTTGTCGTCGAGTATCTGCTGGGCGATAACATAATGGCACAAGTAACATTGGAAATCTTTCCTTGTGTAACAGAAATAATTTCTCTTGCAATTCATCACGAACTATTTTTCTACTCGCAACTATTAAATCATTTGGTCTCAACAAATTCCAAAAATCATTTACAGGAGTTTCCGGAATTATTTCACGCATTATCTCACATTGTATTTTATCTGGCTGTAGTCTGATTAATCTTTTAAATTCTTTCAGAGGTTCATCAATAGCTCTATGATCATCATTTATTTCTTCATAATAATCCACAAATGATTTTAACCACTCATGTGGAGACTGACCGACGAAAGGTGGTGGTTGACCATGATCGCCACTCATAATTACAGCAGTATTTTTCGTTAATAACCAGTCAAGAAATATTTTTAATGTTTCTAACAATACTGTACAAATCTCATCCCAGATGATGATTTTCGGAATATATTCTCACCCATTCGCTCAGGTGTCCACGTATCTCCACACCATCTGAAGAAACTATGGTATGTACATGATTTTACTCCTCGTTGTTTTATTTCTCTGGCTAGTCTGTGTGTAGGTGTCAACACAATCATGTCCGACGACAAAGCCGTCAATGAAGAACTCTGCCGAAATAATTCAATCGCACGTGTTGTTTTACCAGATCCTCCAGGTCCATTGAGATAAATGGTTTTATGTCTAGACACGGGATCAAATACACATGGTGATGTTGATACTGGTATTTGATTGTCATTACCGTAATATGTCCCCGCGATATCAACGTCTGCTGATTCAGAATAATCGAGTATACTTTCGTGTTTTATTCGCCATGACCCCCATTCGCCGCTACTGAGTAACGGTTTTACCAAATCTAAATATTTTTTATTTATATAAAATGAATCCGTAGCAACTCTGACAGCGTAACAAGGAAATCTATTTATCATCGATAATAAATGTATAGAAACGTAAGCGAGCATAGAAGATCTTAAATGAGTAAATTGCGGTGACTCACCATCGATATAACTCACTATTGTACCTAGTTAGGTTCCGTCCGACAAATAAGCATTATTTCTGCTTATAAATGTTCCTTTGTTCGTTGTAACAGTAATTATAAAATCTAACTCAGCATCGTCCATGATTAATCTTGTACAATGTCGTTTATGATCATACGAACCACCTTGAGTAAATTTACCGATTATTTTCCTACTGAGATCTTTTGCAACTTTATTTTCATAATCAATTTTATCCCAATCTTCGCCTGACTCTGTCAGGGGTGAATGTTTCTTTTGTTGTGGTAACCAAACTTGTTTCTGCGAATGACATGATGTAATAGCTTCACTTACTCTCAACGACACTAAGATTCCCGCATCAAGCATGTATCGTAATAGCATTATTGGAACCCAATATTTTTCTGAGAAATGTCTACCAAACCACGCTTAAACGATCGGATGAAGATTACTACGGAACTTAAATGATTTTATACAAGCGAATCCAGTTAAATCAAAATCAGGTAATGGTCCATTTATCGCAACTCTGGTCATCTCGTGTGTGGGATGACCAAATTTTTTAAAGTATTCAGAACATTCTCCGTATCCAAGAAAACTTCCAGGATAACACGCAACCATATCAACCGATATAACTTTACGATGATCGTATCGGGTATTCCATAATCCGCCATGTCCATATTCGACACAACTTTTCTGAACATCTTCAAGGAATTCTGATCGTGTTGGTTTCCATGAATTTTTATCTTGAGCAAAGTGAGCCGCAACTGATGGAACTGTAAAACAAATTATTTAGTAATTGTTCAACTTCAACATCATCAGAATTATATTTCAATGCAAGATTTTTCATTTCTTCATGGAGAGATTCTCTACGGTAAATATCTCCGTTAGGTTAAACAAACTGATCGTAATATGCGGATTCTGAACTCTGAAATAACCAAACAGATACAGGGTCGCTCTTACTGATATCACTGATAGTATCGAATATATAATCGTCATAAAATCTGACTATTCTATCTCGTGGAAATATTGTTACAGCATCAGTCCATGCATGTGCGTTATGATCAATGCTTGTTATTGGAGTTCCTCTTGATGGATATTTTGACTTATATATAATCTCTCCGGTTAGTGTTTTTACTGTTACTGGAAATCTTAATTTCTTTTCTAGCTTAGCAATGTCGCTGATAGATGCTCCGGCATCTTTAACTGTTTCTGCCCACGCATTTATTTTTTTACATCTTAGATCAGTTAAACCGTTTCCGCGTACTGCTTTTGAGAAATGTTCCATAACTCGCTCAGCTACACAGTTTAGTCTCCTTGACAATTTCATTGGTTTGAGATTATCAACGCTAGGTTTATCATTTAGCGGATATATTGCATATATAACCGCCGTGACAGGATACACTCGTTCATAATACGGTTTATCAATACCGGTCAATATTCCTGGCTTGGATTTATTATTTAATGTAACAGTATTATTTCCAGTATGAAGCCGTATCGGTTCGCGTTTGTCACGAATAATCCAAGTATCATTATCTGTCTGCACAATAAATTTTACTAAAATAATATATCTCTGATTGTCGAGATATTTAATAACATTTTTACCTCGTACGTCACTCATTCTAGTGTCAACAACAACACCGCTGGTGTCGTTCATAATCCTGAATGTCGACCAAGTATGAGCCGCACCATCGTTGCCAAATTCTTTTTTACCTTCACGGATACGATCGATTATATCGCTATTTATCAAAGCCAGATCTTGCATCGAAAAATTAAATTCAGATTTTGGTAATTTGTCAAGATTAAATCTTGCGGTGGAAGGTTCAATTGTGGATAATCTCTCAAATTCCTCCATACTATATTTAAAGCAAATATACATGTTTAATTAAACTTTAATTATATATACAATGATTCAAACAAACAACCGATGCAGATGGCTCATGATTGGATTTTCAACTCTTTGTAATAAACCATGCGTAAATGAATTTTGTGGCCAACATATGCAGAGCTTCTGTAGAGGGAGTCTAGGACCAAAACCGTGTTTACGATGCGGTGTTGGAGTCAGAGGAGAAACCCAGCTGTGTGTAAAGTGCGGTGGTAAAAGATACAGAGAACTGAAAATATATTATGATAAGAAGTTGTCAGGTGAATCTCCGTTATAAACCGCTAAAGACTATCTGGTCAGATTTCAAAATAATCATTTAGACAAATAATATTATATATAAATGGAGCAAAATGAATTTGTTAAACATCCCATCATTAAAAATTATGAAGCGTCTCGTGATGGTGTCATCAGAAATTGTCAAAAGAAAAAACCAGTCGGTACTGTTGATAATGCTGGTTATTTTAGATTTACTGTTGGAAAAAAAGATATCACTCACATAGGTTTGTATTTGAATGTTTTCATGGGGTTATCGAAGACGGACTTGTGATTGATCACATTAATTCAGACCCAAAAGATAATTCTTTAGAAAATTTACGAATTGTTACTCCAAGTCAGAATTCTACACTTGGAAATGCTGGGAGACGAAAAATGTTTGAATAAAGGTCGGTTATATCCATAAATACAGAGACTGGTGAAGAGAGAATTTTCCCATCAATGACTGCTGCTGCCAAATATTTTGGTATTCACTCGAGTTCGGTACAACGTGTTGCAGAAAAAATAACCAAATCAACAAATTCAGTTAAATACAATCAAAGAATCACGTTCCGATATATACAATGAAGCGAGATAAATCCGTCATCGCTGATAGAGCAATCAAGCAGTTGTCTCCCTTCTTTTTTGTTATTACCTGTACATATTCAGTGATAAGAATCAGTCATCACTGATAGAGTAATTGAGCAGTTATTGTACTACAGTCTATTCGTAATGTTTAAATATCTCTCCAGTCCAGATATCTTAACTATATGGAAGTATTAATTGCAGAAAATATACCCTCAAACAAACATTAAAACCTCAGCCGTGATATTATATTGTACACATATAGATCGCAGCAGACGACACTATACTAAATGAACCCACGCAGTTCTGCAGTAGGCGGAATATACTGGAATTATATCGATCCAACACATTTACTAACACAGATCTGGCCGTAACAGTATTTTAACAAGGCAGAAACGGTAGAAACATAGAAAATTGCAGATTTTATTCAGAATCAGAATATTTTTTCGGTGTAGGGATTTGCCGTCCATGACAATATCACGTGTGAGGCAGTGCGAGTAGTTATATACTTAAATTTAACTATATATTCATAACAAGTCCGATAGCCGTGTGGCTAAGGCGTTTGCGTGCGGATCCACTAGTGTAAACTCTGCGTGTTCGAGTCTCCAAAAATGCTAAAGGTATATTATCTTGCATTCGGCGACAGATGCTATTTATAATTGGGGGGCACTTGCGGGCAGTTGATAATGAGATATGGGTGATTGTAAAAAAAAAACTAATTCCAGGTGTAACTCGCCTGGCACCCCTGAACCTCGAAGGCACCCGGGTTTCACTTAGGGGGTGTTTTTATTACCCCGCCATCGCGCTTAGCGATCCAATAATTGCAATTGCAATGAGAAAAAATATATAACAGTTACCCCAAAATATATATATCCGACGTCATCAACCTGCTCGGCAGGTACTTCCTTTTGCTTTTTTATTCTGATTAAAAAAATATTTTTATTCGCATTAATTCAGAAATATATTTATTCAGAATTATTTATTCAGAAATATATTTTTATTTAAACAAATAATTTATAATATAAAAAGTAATGAATCACGAAAACATCACATCAATTATTACTGCTATTAAGCAATTACAACACAGCGGCGTGAAAATATCTGACCAGCTTGATGTTGATAAAATAATGAGTGATTTTGAATCATTACAATTTCAGAAGTCAGAAAATAGGTATACTTTGCCTTCCAATTATAAATTCATAAAGTTGATCCAACAGGCAATGTTACGATCGCTGGCAGCAATCACGGATACGCAGGTGAAATTATTTGTTCCTCTTTCACGGGCCATCGAAAAGGTTAGGTCAGAATTATCTCACGAATACGAAACGAAAAGACTCGTACACGTTCGTATAAAACAGCTGAGAGATGTCATGTCGATGACGGAGTTGATAAACAAAGACGCGGAAGAGTTACTTGCTAAAGATAAAGACGAGTGTGACTCTGACCATGGTGATTATAGTGACAACGAAACTAATAGTGTTGTATCAGAATAATAATCACGGAGTAAAAAAAAATAATTATTTGATATTTTTTTTTTTGCTTGGTGTTTTCCGCCGTGATGTAATTATGACAAAGTCATTACGAACGTAAGATCTATGATCGACGTTGATGACGAAGTCATTGCGAACGTAAGATCTACGATCTCACATACAGGTTTATATTCAACGACTCCGACCTAAGATCGAGCAAATAGCCAGACTGGTCAGTAAGTTTAAAATGTATCCGTGATAAGAGACGACTATGACATTTTAGATAAACAACATTGATTGGTTCTGATACAATCAAATAACCTGGTGGTACTTGAGGAGTAAATGAGTAGAGAGTGTATCCTTGTTGGGCCTGGTTGGATTTATCAGTGTCGACTTGATAACTGCCGTCGACAACGTCACATACTAGATTGACAGCAATCGTTGATGTGATCGCGACGATGTTCGGTGAGACATGACGGCCACCCCCGTACGGATCTTTATTGTGTCGAAGAATACCTGCTGGTGAGTTTACTTTTTGATGCGACTCAAGGATCGTGGGAAATGTATCTGCGATGTTAAGTTCGATTTTTGGGATAATATTATATTCAATATCTTTGGAAGCTCTTAAATGAGCTGCTAGATCAAAACGTTTAGTCAATTTATCAATACCATAATTTTTAATAAATACTTTTTCAGCAAATTTAGCGTTTTCATCTATCACACGTATCATATATGTATAGTCAGATATTACTGCGTTTAGATGCTTAATTGAATCAATGATATTTTTTTACATCATCACTATAATTTGTTGTTAAGTCAATAATTAAATTTTTTACGAGTTTATGAATTCTATAAAATTCATTTCTGATTGGTTCAAAGAACGTTTCAGCGGCAGTGTTATAACCAGGTATTATTTGGCCAGTATCTAGTGAAGCAAGATCTGGTAATAAAATTATTTTTTGTCCATCATCGGCAATAAAATATTCATCAATGTACCATGGAAAAAATATTCTGTAGTTGGGTGTCTTTGTAAATTGTTGTTCGGTCGTCAAAAATTCTTCTATGCGCAGTTGTGGCGGACCTTCATATGGAGGTGCAATTTCTGGCCATCCTAACACTGATCTGATCGAGGACTGATAAATGTCAACGGCGAAATCGGGGGATAATATTTCGATCGCCGACGACAACGTTGGCTCATGAACAGTAATGGCAATCTTTGATTCTTTTCCTGTGATGGATTTAATTCTGCGTTGGAATTCTTCATTGATCTGTTCTATTTGATAACTGCCCGTTGGAATACTAACTACATGCCAATCAGGAGTTCCATCGGGTTTATTTTTATTTGCAAATACTAATGAATTATTTGGTTGTAGTCCACCGAATGATTTTGACCTAATATTTGGCCAACTATAATAAACTCGTAATTGCGCTAATGCTATCTCGGAAGCTGGAATTGCGGTTGGAAAATTAATACTGAATTCAGGATTAGTTGAACTCGCTGATATCATTGTGGTTCTTACCGAAGCAGTATTAGTGACGATCTGTTCTAATAATTGTTGCGATCGCTGATCGAACGTTGACATTATTATACTATTATTGTTTTAAATCACCGACGACGACGTTGACGTCGCTGACGTCGCAGTCAGGAAGTTTTTCATTAACGACGTTGTCGTCGAATACTTCATTGTAGATCTTTATTATGGTACTGAATTCTTCGTCAGATATTATTCCATCATTAATCGACGAAGAAATTATCAATGATAATTTAGAGTATGCGGTCGTTGCAGTATGTAATTTCATCGTGTACTCGTTCAATTTTTCATTCGTGCACGTATTTATCTTTTTCGCGATTATGTTAAATAGTTCAGCGATCGACGTTGACGATGAAACAATGATTGTTACAACGATCGGCGCTGTCATCTTCAGCGTTGATAATACTACGCCAGTTCCAGCAACTAACGTAGAAACCGAATAAACGACGATATCAACGACAACCGCACGTCTACGATATTTCTTTATTTTTGCTGTATAACTATCGATGATGGTATTTAGTTTATTCTGCCAAGTTGTTACTTGATCGTATCTGTATCTGTTAACGTCTATCATTATACTGTATTAAAGTCGTTGTCTAAGACGTTGTTTAAGACAACGGAGGGTGTTTTAGCTACAAATTCTATACCAGTATTCTGACGTCATCGTCTCCATATTGGAATTTCATCGAGATTCGAACCTGGATTTTATTAGAACTGCTTAGTGATTGGACTTGTATTTTTCAATCTTAGATTAAATTTTGCATTATATTCACAAACCGTAAGTCCCATTTCCAATTTTTACATTGTTTTCTAGGGAAATAATTTTTGTTGTTAAAATATACAAAGCTTGTTGGCTTCACTCTTTTCTCTTGTTATTTTTGTACGAGCCTACACGTAACTATATATATATATATATATATATATATATATAGAGAGAGAGAGAGAGAGAGAGAGAGAGAGAGAGAGAGAGAGAGAGAGAGGTTCCACTTAGGTAATTATTCAGATTTTCATAAAAGGGTACAAATCCTAATGACTTTTGTATAGAGTGAGAATCAATAATAGTACCTGATGAATACTGTGTTTAGACACTGCTAACTAAAGACTTCTTATGATATCCAGTTGGTCCTCGATGAAAATGATGTAGGTCTGATGTCCAAAATGGCAGCCAGTGTTCATCTTGAAAATGTTGTTTTCCTAATCATCCTAAATGAAAAGTAATATTGCTATGAGGTTCGCACCAAAAGATTTATTATTATATCTAGTTGGTCCCTAATAAAAATGGTGCCGATTTGATGTCCATAATGGCTTCCACAGTGGCCATTTTGAAAATCTCTTTATTGTTTATCCTTCTAAATGAAAAGTAGTCACCAAAAGACTTCTTAAAATGTATAGTTGCTCCAAAATGAAACTGGTGTCAAACTGATGTCATATATGGACACCACAGTGGCCACTTTGAAAATATCATCACTACTCCATTGAATGGATAGTCATATCAGCATGCTTTTGTTACTAAACAACTGCTTATGATGTCTGGTTAGTACTAAAAGTGCCATTCTTGCATTGTTTGTAAAATTTAACCTCTTTCAAGATATTTTAGTAAGTCCAAATTTGGCATATGGTGAATTTAAGTGTTGTGCTTTTTCAAGGCATTTAGTGTGCCTTTTAATTAAGATTTAAATTTTTAGTAGAGGGGTATAAAATACTATTGTTGAGTGAAATCTGTAATATAAAGATTTAAATTTTTAGTAGAGGGGTATAAAATACTATTGTTGAGTGAAATCTGTAATATAAAGATTTAAATTTTTAGTAGAGGGATATAAAATACTATTGTTGAGTGAAATCTGTAATATATGTCTTCTTAATGGGATGCTATATACTGCAGTAACATTTCTTGTGGCATTTGCATCTTCAAGGGTTTGCAACTTTACATGGTTGTAAGTTCTGGTAAACTTATGTTATGGCAGAGTATCCATTGTGCATGATTTAAGTCAACATTAGCTTGTTACCACTCTAGAAGTCCTATGTTTGATCCAGTTTTGATTAATCTTGGAATATAAATTTTCATTATCACTCTCTCAGAAGACTTTCAATATGAACAAGATCTGTGCATATTAATTAGGTGATCTAGTATCTGATTGGGTTTCTCTGTTACCACTCTTTATATCATTGATGCCTTTTTATTTTAAATTAGATGGGGGATACAAACAAACAAAAGGATGTGTGAATACAATAATAAAACTTGAAATATATCTTGAAAATGACAGTCAAGTTTCCTAATGAGTGAGATGTAAACATAATAGTGTATTGAATTCATGAAGTGAATTTACATCTGATTGGCTCGGCTTATTACCATTCTGGCAGCCATATTTCTGGTCCAAGCTTGCTACATTGGAATAAGGGCTTATATCATGCAGTCATTGGATTAGCACAGTACTGAGTGGAATTCATGCATATAAATGAGGTGATCTTCGATTCAATTGACTTATCAATGTGGAAGCTATATTTCTGAAAAGATTTTGATAAAACCTAGAATATAGTTTTTAATGGTCAAGATTTTGCATATGTTTGGGTGATCCATGCATTGATTGGCTGCCCATGATACCACCCTAAAGATTTTTTAGTAAACCTGGTAAATCTATTTAAAATGTCAAGATATCCATGAGTTTTATTAACTCGCCTGGCAGTAAGTCGAAGGGAAGCTTTGGTAATGTCAGGCATCCATTTGTCAACAATTACTTGCTACCACTGTGGAGTCCATATTTTGATCCAATTTCAGTAAAACTTGTAATCTGGGTTTCCATCTTCAAAATCTTAGTGTAATTCAGTAATGAGTAAGATTCATGTAATTGGCTAAACTATTTAACACTCTGGAGGCCATATTTCAGATCTGATTTTGATAAGCTTGGAAATATATATATATATATATATATATATATATATATATATATATATATATATATATATATATATATATATATATATATATATACAAATTTAATTTGTATTATCTGTTGGTTTTTCATAATGATCACTTGTTATGTGTAATTATATTTTGTACTTGACCTTGTCCACAATCAAGTTCATGTTGTACCTGACTTGTGACACCTGTTTCATAAACAGCAGAATATATTGTTAAAATTGTTTCTATGATTGTGGATTAAATATTCAGATCATTATTATTGGTGAACATATTTATAGCCTTGATTCTGACCTTAGAAACTTCTAGAATAGAAAACTCCACTGAGTTGACAGAGCATTTCCAGAAAATGGCAATTGTGACCTAGGTCAAGTAGAGGGGTATATAATATTGTTTACTTGAAAAATTACCCATTCTTGCCTTACCATTTTGCAGCATAACCATTCTTATTGTTGTGTTCAGTTTTTGATTTTGGTGGAATTATTTATTCAAACTATTATTCTCATGAATTACAAAGTGCTCAATAATATTCGTGTACAGAGCATTAATTTTGTGTTATAGTGAATTCAGACAAGGGCATCTTGTATTATTTTGATGCATCAATAAATGTTTGTACATCATCACATTTCAGGCCACTGGAACATTAGTACATTTTCGAGACTACAGGCACATCAACACCTTCGGCGTTTGATCTTATTTGGGATGTCACTGGAATTTGATTAAAACATTATTCATTAGGACTTGTGATGGAACCTTTAGGACTATTTGGGATTTAATTCACAATATCCTAAATTCTTTTTAAATTTTCACTTTTTGTTATAAGGAAATAAATTGTTGAATTTTGCAAAACTTGTTGGTTTTTGCTCATTTCAGTACTTAGTTTAAGAAAGCTTGCCAGTGACTTCCCGTGGTTCGTTGGTTATTCCCAGGATTTGCCAGGGTTCTTCCTTAACCAAATATACTGTCTGTCATGTATAACTGTTTATGTGCTGAAAAAATGTGGCGTTAAACCCACAAAAAAAACAAAAGAAAAATCATTGAAGATATCTATATGATGTATAGGGTTTTGGACAAAATAATAAATTCAGCCCCTATTGTTAGCAATCAACAATGCACACCTTAACCAGACTCTAAATCGACAGATTCTTTAAAAGTCTCTCGAGTATCTGGTTGAGCAAGACAATCGACTATGTCCAAAGTAAAAATATCTGGTGAAGTCCTCATGGCAATAACACTATCCTTTCCGGAGTAGCCATAAGATGACCACAGTTTGCCATATTAAAATTCAGATGGGTATTATTTTATTTCATGATCAGGTACGTGTGGTATGTAGTGTTTTAGTGAAAACCAAATTTTTTATGGTGAGGAGAGTAACGATGCGACGGCCATATTAAATGTCTGAGTAGCACCATTATCACTTACGACCAACTTGGTGATGTAAGAAGTGCATTATCGAAGACCCAATGTTGATCTAAACGTCCGTTTAAACTGGAGCAAACATAACAAGATTTTACATATCGCCGCCCTGGCTTTCATTATCCCGAATGTCCGAAAGGCACTTACTTGATGTAGGACTAAATACATGCAAGAAATAGGGAAGGCCCGATGTTCAAATGACTATCCCTCCAGACTGAGTTCCGATAATGTTCAGTGTGGCCTCCATTATGGTCATATTTAACGTCTGATGGGCACCATTTTAATTTAGGTCCAACTAGACAACGCATTAATGTGTTTATTAGGTTTCAAGGCAGTCTTCCCAGAGGTTTATGAATAGGGATAACAAAAGGTACATACGTACAGACGAACGACGGACAACAGGCCATCACCCAGAGCCGTAGAGAACGATCACGGGCCCAGGGGTAAGAAACACCCGGGCCTCTCCTTAAGGGCCCGGGCCCAGGGGATATATCCCCAGTTGCCCCCCCCCCCCGTCGGCCCTGCCATCACCTTGCATTATGCCAATTAGCGCTCAAGAGTGCTCTTGAATTATGAGGATGCGATGATGGGAAGAGTCCTAAGGTAAAAGGTTAAATGTTGCATCTTTATTTCCCCTAATTAAGTCCGTTAAAATTACTCGGCTAGTAAAGTGAAGACAAAAAATAACGAAAAAATACCCCACCCACTAGCAGATTTAGATTTTTCGACTGCCATTTACTACTACTACTACTACTACTACTAATAATAATAATAATAATAATAATAATAATAATCGCTATAATCATTGGAGCCATTTGGTGCCCGCACATAATAGTTGGGAATGGGGGAGGGCACCTCCGGATTCCACCTCTAAACTTGTTTTGGACGACATCCGTAAAACTTAATAGCTGACCACTACATGTTTGCCCCCCTCCCCCAAAAAATAATTCTGCGGGCGCCCTTGATTGAAGTCGATATGTATGATGTTAATATGGGTGATTTCGATGTAATTATAGGGTACGTGTATGCTACTGAGAAATAATGAACTATAACACTCTTTCTTTCTCTTTTATTCCGTTTTTCTTTCATTGATATTTATTATTGTTAAGATAGTAATACGTGTTGCTGATTTATTTTGAAATTTGCCAGGCAAATCGAAGAATAGAATGTCTTCATTTTCTACTTTGCATCGAATATCTCGTATACAAATGCAAGAATCTTAATTCAAACTGATAGTGTAAAAACTATTTTTTTTCCTTTAAAATTCAGGCATCCTTTATGGTTGTAAAAGGACTAAAAGAAAGGCACAACAGTCTATAGTTTTTGTAATACGCACGTCCATGAAGTTAAGAGTTCGCCGCTTTGAATGATGACTATTTACGTCATTTTCTCGAATATTTTGACGTCACCCTATTAGCGTTTTGCTCGTAGAGCTGCTCATAAATGTGGCAAAATATCGGTTAGCGGAATGGGGTTGCAATTCTAGAGCCCAAATTTCACTTGTTTCAAGGTTCAGTGGTCAGAAGGTCTAAAGCAAAGATTCGTTAAGCTGATTCAATGGTCCAAAAGTCAATTAGTCCAAAAAATAATGGTTGATTAAGCCGAACGAATCGATTCACTTGTTTGAAAATAATGTTTAAAAAAAGAAGGGATTATGGATTACTTGCTTCAGAGCAAACATACACCCAAAGAAAATGGCCGGAAATATCCCATAAATAATCTTGAATCTTGAAAGGGCTACGGTAATCATTGTTCTATGTTTCTAAAGTGCCAGTTAACCAGTTAACCATACCAACTCTCATCCAATCTGAAGGTCCTCTGCCTTTTCCGTCAAGTCCAAAAAGGAACCTAGGAGTCAGTTTGCTCCTTTGAGAACCATATTCGGAACTATTTTCGTTCAGTTGGCACAGTATGGTGGCAGAAGGAGTCAAAGTCAACATCGGAACATTGACAGCCTCTTCTGTCGCAGCACGTGTGGTTCCAATAGTTATTTTCTCACTAAGACTATAAACAGTCCCCCTCCCCAAATCTGTGTTAATATTGATGGACTATTTGAGGGTTTCATGTCAACTGTTCATTAAAATGTGCAGTTTTACAGCATAGAAGTCTGTCCGGAACACACCCGCGCAGTTAGACACTTACCGATATTTGGATTCAGATCACAATTATTTTTCTTATATAGTCTCTACATACAACACGTGCTGTGGTTCATAATGAGATCATTATCGTAGGTTATGTGTAATGTTCCTTGGTCGTACAGTTCTTTTTCCTGTTGTACTGTAAGTAAAACCTGATCCGGCCCACCTCCTACCACCTTAAATTAGCAATAATATCAATGTTTAAGTGGTAAGCGTTAATGACGGTATCCTCGAGATCCTTAAAGTTTTTAATGATGACGTTGTTTCGTATCTGGTCTCAAACATCTTCTATCCTTTGCGTTGTGATAATTTTAATAAATTTTTAAAGTAAGCGTTTCTCATACAAGAGACACGTTGCCTTCGAATGAGGTCTGAATCACATCTAATTTTAACGATGCAGTGATCGGATAACTTTTTTCGTTGTTCTAGTGTCAACAAAAGCTGCTTTCGAGGTACCCCTATCGCTTTCGTTAAAGTGAGTACTAAGGAGATATCCGCCTTATTTCTGAACACCGTAGCGATTACTTTGTCGAGTGTTTACGGATTTTACAGTATGACGTCGAAGATGTAAGTATAATCCGGCATTTTCTTATTTTTATCGCTACAATTAAAATATCAATAATGGATTTGCATCAACAGTTGAACGAATTTATTTCGAAGTACCGCATAAAACAAAAATCTTCCAAATGATCTGATGACGACGACCATCGGAGGATCTGAGTTAGCCACGGTCATAGGATGTTGTCCATTTTGGGATATTGATTCGATCGTGGATAAAAAATTATTCTTCCCTAAGACCATCTCTGCGACGCTACCCTGTTTGTGGGGGTCTTTATTTGAGCCTGTACACGAAAAATTCTGAAAACTTACTGGGTAGTAAAATCGTGGGCAACGATATTTGCATCGGTGAAGTTCCTGGCTTCAGGTATTCGTCTGACGGCATCATTGTCGTGAAAAATAAAATTTTACTGCTGAAATTTAAATGCACTTTTGTGATATGTGGAGGTTGGACGTTACCAGAATGCTATTACCACTATTACTATTACCCATATCAAGGCTAACCGTCTCTCCGATCGCTTCTCAGGGTTTATTACTCGATGCAGTTTTCCACAAATGTCCTTTTGGACAACTGGATTTTTCATCACGCTATGATAAACGCTTTCATAACCGCGATGTTAGTTTGTATAAAGACGAGCCCGCTGTTGTGGGATTGATTTTATTGTTTGGCGAGGAGGACGACCTAGTGCATTACGGTAATGCAGACGAACGAACGTTGTTTTTGTTAAATCAAAAATTTGAGTCCGACGTGATTTCGAAATTATCAGATTCCAAAATCCAACCAGCTACAAATGATATGCCCTAAGATAAACATCACCGCCTACATTCCGTTCAAACTGATGGCGCCGCATAAATATTACGTGGACCTCAATTAAGATTATCGCCGCGTACTCAATCTGGCCTTATCGAAGGTTCGCGAAAAAGTGAGGGCAAATAAAGAAGTAGAATGAAAGCGTATTATTATAATATTGACAAACTGGAGATCACACCCTGTTTTAGCAACTGTGAAGCAAAGAAGGATGGAGACATGTGTCATGTACTAACGAAATAGTATTCGTCTTAGGAATCATTAATACTGGGTATAGCCGCATTAGCGTTTCTGGAACTTGGCATAAGAGAAATGATGTATCGGCATCGTTTGGTATTTGAAGCTCGGAGATCGTCACGCAGCGTGAAAATACTCGTCGCGGTCGTCCTGAGGATGTGAGAAATTTTAATCGGTCTCGGCCTGTCATCGCCACCGACCTCGAAACAAGAGATCTGACCGAACACGCCTCACTCACGTAAGCACCTGCAGCATTAGAGATTAATTCCAGAGCGATAAAATTTGTTGCTGATGTTATTACGAAGTCTGCTTATTCCAAAAAAATTTGACGTCCGAATTTCTTTCCGCAACGCTTTATCCGCTGAAAATTTCTTATCATATACTTTTTCAAAACTATCGAATAATATCGGCGTCAAATCGATCACGATGTCATCCACCGTCCTCTGCTGTCTGATCAAAATGTTCGTATCAAATTAGGCTCCTCTCAAGTATGATTTAAGATTATTTAAACTTTTCTGATAGGTCAAAATAGCCTGTTGCACGATGTTTTTCTTTTTCATGGGGGATTCTAATATAGGTTCTATCCTTTTTAGCGTGGTTTGTAACACCAGTCCTCATTCGGATAAAATTAACATGAAAGGGTTTGCCGTGGTTAGAGCTTCCACCTCAGATGCGGGAGTTCGCGGGTTTGAACCCCGATATAGTCATACCAAAGACTTATAAAATGGAACTTGCAGCTGCCTAGCTTGGTGCTCAGTGCTAAGAGGTTAGTGCTAGGACTGGTAGGCCTGGTGTCAGGATAATGTGACTGGGTGAGACATCACTATAAACTGCCCCACTGCAGACATCGTAGCGATATAACTGAAACATTGTTAAAGCTACATTAAAAATCCAAATCACACACACACACAGACACACAGACACACACACACACACACACGCACAATCCGCACTTGCACTTCAACGATTCTAAATAATCTACAGCAGCAGCAACTTTATCCGGATTAACACTTTTGGCTAACGATTTTTAACACCGGTATATAATATGCTTCAGCGGGTTTTTGTGCTTTCCGCTTAGTCGGATTAAAATCCCTCGTAGCCGCTGATGCTCCCTCACACCAGTCAGATCTTGTTTTTTTTTTTCCTCGAGCGGCATCACCCCCACTATAGTATACTCGTTCTCATATTCTTAACCAACTTGATTAAAAAAAATCTTTTGTTGATGTTATCTCGCAATTGTTATTGCTTTGAAAATGTTTTCGGTTGACGACCCTGTCAATGCAGTCATGATCCCTCTTATGCGCATCCTCCTCCTCTTTACACCCAAATTTGCGTCGTTTGATATATCCGGTTCTCACGCAAGTGTCCACAACATCAGGATGAAGCTCGTTGATGATTGTCTGAATGAGTTCCTGAAATGAGATGACAGCGTCTGTAACCCATTCGTTTCCTGACTCAGACGCTGTAAGATGAGAGAAAGCAAAATAGGCTTTCTAAAAGACTGAAAATTCAGATGAGGCATAGACCGAGAACTCCGACCTGTTGCCGGTGCTTCCTGCTAAGATGGATATGTGTCCGTTGTTATTTTTAACACGGCGTGCTTCCTTGTACTGTAATGTGGTCACCTCAGTGTCTGATACAGGCGGGTAATTGGTGATCATGAGCCTTGTCCGACTGCCAGAGAAACATTTCCAGTGATGGTTCTGCCCGTCAGCGATAATTTAGTGTTGCCCAGTGACATACGCTGAGAATAACAAATCACCTACGTATTAGCCATTGCAGTCAGCGGCCACGTGATACTTAATCCCGACAACACTTGGCTGAACATTAAAGTCGGCTTCATGAGCGTGATACCCGTGTTGGTTACCATAAGCATGGTTGCATAATCTTTACTGTTGACCCTTAAACCTTCAGTGGCGGTTTGTATTGTGATGGGTGTGTAAGCTCCTGCAGCATCTGTCGATCCAGATGGACCCGTCGTTGGTCCCAAAATGATACGAGATCGTGATCCTGTTGTTTAGCCCGTTATACACTCCTACCTGCCAGGGATTTTGTGAGGTTGTTCCAGAAACAGGCGAAGATTGGACTAAATCCGCTAGAACGTGTTCTGTGATCGATAACGTGCCCGCCACCGACACATTTAAAGAGATTTTCCCGCCAGTTTACTGTGTTTATCGGCTAACGCCACCTCAAGATCTGCCGAACCGCCAGGGAGGACACGAGAGCCTGACCGGAAGCCGGTATAAAACCTTACCGCTCATATAAATGTTTCCCCGTCATCTCACCCCAAGACAGTGATATTTTGGTTTGGGCTAATCACGGCACGTGGAACCACCTTGCGGCGTTATCATCCGGTGGTGGATAACTTACATCCTGTAAATTGCTGATGCTATGTACATTCATATTAAGAGATCTCATCACCATATCTCCAGTACGGTTGATTTTTTCTCCATTTCTTCCTGGACTCCTAAGGCTCAACAAAGTGGGTTTGTATTGTTATAATATTATTGAAGATGGTATTACAACTTTGGCATATGGCAATATGGATCCTTTACTGGTTGATCTCGGATTGATGTGAACAAAGGTAAGCGACTTCAGTGGTAGTTAAGGCACGAGTTTCACGGGGAAGGGAGATGCCGCTCCCGACACATGACATTGATCAAAATAAACTTGTTATCATGTTCTGTTCCCAGAATCACTAAATCACATACTCGGATTGATGTAAACACCGGTGGTAGTCCAGGTGGGATGGCCGAAAACGTGTGTTCGGACCGAGACCAGGCATGGGAGCATGGGTATAACATCACAGCAAAACGAACCTGTTTATCATATGTTGTCATGTAATGTGCCCGGAACTGCACGTGTTCAAATTTGGAATCTTTAATTAACATATCCTAGCGACGATGTTCAAAATAAATCTTTAAATCATTCATACAAAGCGTTAGCTGTTTTATTTTCCATTGGGACCTTCTACCCTTGCATTATTTTGAATGCGCGCTTTTTGTCACAAATTCGCAAACTCGGGGCTCGTATTATTTTGATCACACTTTTTATTTTGTAATTACGATGCATGTTTGTAAAAAGGATGGCAAGAGACTGAAATTATATTTGACGTTTTACAAATGGAATTTACTCGTCCACATTCTACATCGCTAGTTGGTACGCGAATACCACAAAACCTCAAGGCCAGAACTCAATCAAAGAAGGCTTTATTTTCTACCTTACTTGAAAAATCAAAGAAATAAAATACTCCAATCGGACGAATAGTGTTTATATCATTTCCTTTACTGTAAAGGTCCCGTTGAGATTTGTAAATATACAACATCTTCATTCAATTATTCCGGACAAAATGTTTTCAAAGAGAGCACGTTTTTGATTCGTAGCTTTTTTATTTTTATCTATAATGATTATTTTCGTTTCAGTTCGGTTCTATTAAATAAATAAATAAAAATAGTGATGACTACTCTTATTTGATAAGATACCTAAACCTTAATTTTCTTTTCTTTTTTCTTTTTTGTACTATGACCTAAGAAGAGTGTCATACAGCGATAAGATTGCTGGCTGCATGGACCCCGTTCATTCCTGAGTTGTGAAACTAAAATAGCTCATCTCGCCTTATGAGTCACCATGTGTGCTTGTTTTGCTTGGATTTTTAAAGCAGTTTTAACAGTTTCAGTCATATCGCTACAATGTCTGCAGTGTGGCAGTTTATAGTGATGTCTACCAATGGGGCATCGTGCCTCAGGCACGTAGCACCATGTCCTACCTGGTCACATTATCCTGACACCAGGCACTAGTACCATTTTTATAAGTCTTTGATATGACTCGGTCGGGGGTCGAACCCGCGACCTCCCGCATCCCAGGCGCACGCTTTAACCACTTAAGCCACCGGAGTGGTCATGAGTCATCGTTGTGGTATGGTTTTGGTCAAAAGTGGTTTTTATACCTGAGAAACAATGAAAGGTCTGTGAAAATTCTTTCAAAAGTGATTTTCTGAAAACAGGTTGGTTTGACATAGAAAATGAGAACGCATTGATTCTCGTAATACTACTATACTGAACCAAGTGAAACATTTGTGCTAAGTTCCATCTTTGGTTGTGTTATTTATCTGTTCAATAGATTGATCCTCATTGATCTTATTTCCTTCCATGTAAAGTAAAAAAAAAAAAATATTTACTTAAACTTCATTTATCCGAATATCTTTAACCTCATTGATGCTAAATATCGTTTTAACCGTACAGGCCTTAAACACGTTTCTCTAATTTTCGAGATTGAATCGAGTAAATCGTAATAAGAATTTATTTTACTGAGAACGTTAATGAAAACGATGTAACATTGTTTTTCTCTTGATTTTTATTACGATTTTTGACATCTTTCTTTGTCATTTCCATAGATTTTCCTGTCTTTCTTTTCAAAACATCTCCTTGCTTGTATTCTGATTTAATAACAGCAATGTTCACCGGAACTTATTCATATTGCAATAGCAAAGACAATTTCAATCCCTCGAGCTTTATCTAGAAAATCTTGAAATTTCCGCAAGAACGTGTGAGAAGTACAGTCAATTTTGAGAAGGGGAAACTTGTCTAATGCTAGCACAAATTCTAACAAAATTTACCACCCCACTCTGCACCCTCGCCCTCAAGACTTTTGACTCCCCCCCCCAACTCCCACAAACACAAATTTAGAAAACGTACTTTCTGTAATTGCATAGAGATATAAAGGTCCCTGTTCATCCCATAGAGCCTCGGCAGATCAAGGTCTTTACGTTCAACAAATAATTTTTCATAGGGTAGACCCATATCTACTCGTTTATTAAGCGATGCTCATCATGATATATGTTGTCTGCACTCGGACGACACGTATGCATTGTAATTAACACGTCAGTTAGTGGACCGTTATGTGTTATTAAAATTCATTGAAAACACTCTTTTCTGCCAGATGAATGCGTTTTGCTTAAAATTGTCCTCGAAAAGAAAGCATGGACAATTGTGTGCCAGTTCGTTAAATACCTTTGATTCTGGGTCGGCACCACTCTCAGTTAAGCCACGAGAGAGAGAGAGAGAGAGAGAGAGAGAGAGAGAGAGAGAGAGAGAGAGAGAGAGAGATGCGGGGCAAATAACAAAACTTTCCAAATGACCTGATTATTGAGATATGGTATTTGCTGTGTAGAAATTATTTCTGGCAATATGCCAAACATGATACAGGTAACGACGGCAGTCTAACCTAAATACGATATCTACGGGTAACATTGTTAACAAAAGGACCTTAGGTCTCGAAGCGCTGAGGCTAGTCTGTCTAGTTTCTCTACCGTAGTTATACAGGTATTCAAAGTATATACAGATTCGAGTCACTTATGTTGTGAAGTACTATTAATTTTTAGGCTCAATACCGCATTCGTGGACACAAGGGCAGCGGCGACATTGTTGGGGGAGGGGGGGGGGACAATTACCCCGTGTGCCAGGCAAATGGAAGTGCAGTCGGGAGTTTTTGTTTTCTTTTTCTTTGCGTCGGAAGTTTTCATGGTATTTCACCTCGCCTTAGTGTAACAGGACAATTCGTCACAAAACTCATGTTTCGATTGGGGAGGATGGACGGAGGTTAGCAATTGACATCAAAACTGTTCTCTAATGGGAGCAACTAAAGAACATTGCTCCCGGGCGCATCGGTAAGGTCCCCATGAAAGAACATTATCCCAGGGCACACTGGTACGGGCGCCACAAAGGACACATTGTTAGAAGTCCCTGACCTCAGTTGGCACACTCACTATCTATAGGAAAAGTCGTACAGATTATGTACGTGCATTAAACATACAAACTGTTGTTTTAAAATTTAATACAAATTTTGTTGAACCAAGGTCAATTCAACCCTGATTATTGAATGCTCTGCACCTTAACTGTCATCAAGAAACTTCCAGATGAAAATTATCGATTGCTATCGACTTTTACATGATAGCCTGGTACAAAACTCGCTTAATAAAGATGACGTCGGGTCTAATGGTCACAATACAGGGTAGTACGAATTGTTTATCCCCACGCGCATTTTTCGTTCAGACATCACAGTGCGAGACGTTCAATCCGGATTTGTACTGGATCACACGTGTACTGGATCACGCGTGTAGGTTCATCTCGTCTAAAAATGGCTACGCATTTTAACATTGATTTTGCCGTAGGTATTTCTCGCGGCGTGTAAATAATTACATTCCAAAGGAAAATGGATGTACGAGGATCCAAATAAAGACAGTAATGGCCATTTAGAGGTATGCAGAATCCAATTCTGAAAAATGGCGCCAATTGCTGAACTAGTCGATGTTTATGGCCTTTATGAGTTTTACTTTGGCACGCCGTGTGTACTTGGCACCTGTCGCATAATAACTAAGTTCTTGTACCCGAGATTTATATATAAAGCATTACCTAGACCTGAAATTATGTTGGCGGTGTTGGTAAACTTGGATCGTTGTAATGATGTTAAACAAAGCTTCAATCAAGGAAACTATCTCATAATAACACTAATGGGTGTGTCTAAAAGTAATGCTAAAGTTGTGAATTTGTCCCAGAATTTAACGGAAACTGAAAAATATCCCTAAACATTAGATTCGTCTGGCTTAGACTAAAAGTAGTACTAAAATTACAAAAACTTCCCGGACTCTTGTGGAGACTAAGAAAATATGGAATATTGCTATTCAAATTGCCAAGATGAAAAGTAGCAAAAAACTTCCGAAACTGCACCGGACTTTAATTGAGACTGAAATTTATCCGGATTTGTTTAATTATTAAATTCACCTAGAATAAAAGTAGAATTATTATTCCAAATCTTTATCGGATCCAAAAACATATCCGTGGGTTTTTTTTTTTTTTTAATTTTGTTATTTGGTTTATTTATTTATTCATTTATTTATTTATTTTTTTAACTTGGCCAATGGGCCAATACTAAAAGAAGTAGTAAAATTCTTTACTCAAATGGTCTTAAGCAGTTACTGAAAACCTGTCCGTAAAAGTTTAAAATCAGGTGGAGACAAAAAGTAAAACTACATTTCTCATCCAATACAGCACATATACAATCCAGTACCCGTTAATAGTAGTACTAAAATTACAAAAATATCCCGGACTCTAGTGGAGAATGAGAAAATCCGGAACATAAATATTCAAATCGTTTAGACTAGAAGTAGCATTAAAATTCTGAAATTGTACCAGACTTTTATGGAGACTTAAAATCATCCGGAATGTTTATTAAAAACAATTGGCCAAGACTACAAGTAGTACTGAAATTATGAAACTCATACCGACTTAAGCGGAATCTGACGAATGTCCGCAATGAATTTAAAGTGTGGTCGAGGCTAAGATTATACTACGATTTCAGAACTAGTACAGAATTTAGCATTGATTACAAATCAAATTTTCTCTGAAATATTAAAAATTTACAATATTTGTTGCAAATTCTCAAAAACATTTTACAACTGCGAAATATAAAAATTTAGTTTTCTCACAATGAAAAAGGGTAGTGTGTAAATGAAGGAGATGCAATCGTACAAACAGTCTATCCATAACATAATATCCAACACCCAATACTCACAATGCAAAATGCCTTGTGTAGTGTCTAAAAATCTACACTTAGTATCAAAAGTAGTAGATGTATATGAGGTTTTAATATCAAAGAGTGTTTTAGGCCAGAAAACCCCCACCCCCTCTAAAATAAATATATTATGACATTTTTTCACCACCTCAGAGACCCCCTCTCCCTCAAAAAACCACCCTCCAACAAATTTTTATCTCAGAAAATGATGAAAATTTTGAAACCCAAAGGGGATTCTAGGCCAGAACCCTCACCCCCTAAATTTTGAGATGAGGTTGGTCAGATGACCCAATGACATTTATTGACAACATGGTTGATGAATGATATTTCTAAAGCTGTACAAAATTAAACATCTACTACTGTTGTAAACCATATTTTATGATAATCTTTTTAATATCTGCTGACTCTCATTGGCAGAATATCTGTTAACATACTGTCAATAATACGAAACTCTCGTATTAAATCGTCCATATCATATTTTATACCACGCAAATAAGATCGTATCTGATCAAGTAATTTTTTTTATAGGTGATACTTGCTGTTTTACAAGCGTTTTTTTTTAGTTGCAAGTCGAGGTTCAATTTTTTTTTTACACGCTATTGCAAGAGAAACACCGACACCAGATATTATTAACAAAAACGGATTTAATGCTGCTCCACTTGAAATTATACCAGAGCTAGTCATTAACAATGGCAAATATGATATTACTCGAAGTATTCTACGGTAGTATTTATAACATTCTTTTACACACCAGAGGTTTTTGTGATAAAATTTATAATATTGTACTAGTGCGTCAACATCTTGTTTTGGAATTTCTTCTGATATGTGATTGAAATCGATGATTTCTTTTTTCATTTTTCAAACTCACGAAATTTATTATTATTAGGATCAGCTATAAAAATCCTGTATTTGTCATAAACATCTGACGAAGTATCCTTATATCGTTCATCTGTTAGTACATATTGTTTCTTTAACCAAGCGTATGAATCAAAACTATTTCCTACTTCACTCTCATACAAATCTGTTTTATTCACAAAATTACTGTAATCGATTTCTGTTTCATCAATATACCCTAATACTAAGCTCAACTGATCTAACGTGAAAGTTTTGAGAACAAGATGTTGCCTGATAATTGTATATGCGACTACGAAATTTGCTAACATTAATTTTTTAAACTTATCTAGTTCAATTGTAAGAAGACCAACAGCAGAAGCTACTTTTAACATTAATTTTTCATATGGTTTTGTGAGCATTGTTTTAATTTCGTTGTAATAATTTCGTAGTGACAATTGTCTAGAGTACTGTAATGATGGGAATGGAATATCGTCTTCTTCACTTATATCATAATAAGAATCAGACTTTACTTCCAACTTTGTTTGATCGACTAATTCAAAACACTTTTCTCGCTCATCATCACTAAAATTACTAATTTCATCGTCTAAAGTTTTGATTATCTTTAGAGACTTGTTAACAATAATCGGATCAAATTCTGAGTCTTTTTTATGTATCATTGGCAAAATTGCGTTTGCGTACACTTTAATAATTAACTCTGCGTCTGACGTCATAGTAACGATTTTAACCAAGGTTTCTTTGTCATTGTAGGACATACCGAGATGTTTAAAAATATGTCGCTTTGAAAAACTATCATATACATTTTTGTTTCTTTTTATTCTTATTTTCTTAGTTTCCGCTAGTTTGTCAAGACGAGTATGATTTTCGTTTATTCGTCTTTCTTCCAATGTTCTTCCACTATAAACTTGTGCTTTTATTAAGTCTGATTTTATTATCAAATCTGTTATACCAATCAAGCTCGAGTAATATTTTTTTAAATATAATTTTAACTTGTTTTTGTTCTTCTAGACAATCATTAGGATGACAGTATCTGTTTATAATGTCAAAGTTTTCTATTGCTTTTTTTCAGTTGTGGTCCTAGAATATGCATAACGCGAATAAAATTAGCAGAATTTTCTGGCAATGTTGAATTGTCTAATGATTCGATGCCAAGTTTTTTCAAACCTTGTAACATTTTTGCCATATTATTAACAGCTCCAACATCTATTTTAGGGTTAAAAATATTATCATAAAATTCTTTCGCAACGGTTATAATTGATGGTTCTGACATTATTTTATAGCATTAGATTAAATTTGATCATCGAATGTGTATATTTGAAATGCTGTCAGTCCTGGAAACGGACGTTCAGCAGCAATAACATAAACTCGAAAATACAAGTACTTGTTAACAGTGTTTTCAGTCGGAATCGTAAAATATTGTGTTGTTGAAATGTAAGTGTCTGTTGTGCTATACAATGTTGCCCAATTAATATCATCATTTGATCCTTCCAATCGCCAATTATAAATTCGACCAACGCTAGGATTTAATCGGCCTCGCAAATGAAATTGCCAAATAGCAACTGCAGTAGGACATTTGATTTTGATCCAAAAATTTCCACTCGTGTCTATCAGAGAAAGCGTAATAAGGATTAATTTTCAGGATAAAACGATGATGCGCTTACCTCAAATCCAACTGCTGACTTAAACAATATTGGAATATACCCAACATTATTTTTGGTTCGTTTTACACTACTAAACAGACTGTCAACATACGCTTTATTTGTCAGATCGTTAGGGTTAACTGGAGCGTAAGTCGTCATTATCTTGTTAGCTTTCATGTTTATATTCCCTGACATTGGTCCACCGGATTTCTTAAAATATGGGTTAAGTTCTTCTTTTAATTGAGCATAACTAATAGCATCAGTGTTATCAGATGGTGAGGTTATTGGTAATCCAGTTATTTTTTAATTTAACATGGACAGGTCACCTGTCATTGTATCACCGGCTTTGTTAAGCTTATTATCGTCAAGAGATTTTAGTTGTGCATAACTTACAGCTTGTGTTTGATTTAAGTTTTCTGGCGGATATACAATCTCTAAATTTATAATTTTTTTCCTGACATGTTGATATTACCTGTAACTGTCCCACCTATTTTATCAAGTTTGTTATCAACATACTTCAACTGCAAATAACTTACCGCTTGTGTTTGATTTAAGTTTGCAGGTGGATATCCGGTCTCTAAATTTATAATTTTTTTTCCTGACATATCTAAGTGACCGCTTAAAGTTCCACCAGATTTATCTAGTTTATTATTGTCGACTAATTTAAGTTGTGCATAACTAACAGCTTGTGTATTAACGACATTTATTGGCGGATAATCTGTTTCTAACTCTAGTACTCGTTGATTTGACATAAACAAGTTTCCCGTCATTGTGTCGCCGGATGTTTTTAGGTAACCTGATAAATCAACCTTACCGTCTGTTATTGTTGTACTTACAGCTGATGAATCTCCTACTAATGTTCCAAATTTTGTATAATAGCTCATTATTTATTTATCGTCTGACAATTTTTTTATATAACATAAAATTGTATAACAATAATGGCAAAATCGTCGATATTAAACTTTGATACAGAGCGGTTGGTGAAACATAAACATGAAAACGAACTTCCAGATTGTCATTATCTTATTGTTGGAAGAACTGGATCTGGGAAAACAAACTTGCTTATGAATTTACTTCTCGGAGATAATTTTAATTACGATCGCGTTTATATTTACACAATTAATCCACAACAAGATAAGTACGAGCTACTTAACAATTATAATGACAAACTTCGTGATGATCTTGAGGCTGATGAAAAGTTTTTTATTATCAAACAACCAGAAGAACTTGTTCCAGTTAATCAACTTGATTCGTCCGAACACAAGGTAGTTGTTTTTGATGATATTCCGCTAAACAACGACGAAATGAATAAAATAAGATCAAATTTTTCATTATCACGTAATAAAAAATGTAATTCTATTTATCTCGCTCAGGGTTTTATAATGTTGACAGATTTATTAGGCGAAATACTGGTTGTTTTATATTATTTCCAGGACCTGACAATGTTGACGTTAGAAATATCGCGAACGAAGAATGTGGTGATGTAACAAAAGATAAATTTATTGAATTATATCATAAAGCGACGGCAAATAAATATGACATTTTTTATTTGATAAATTAACAAATGATACGAGTAAAATGTTTCGCTGTTGTATTGAAAAATACCTACAGTAATTTTTATAAAAAATAGTATATATATAATGGAATGACAAGCAAAGTACAGAAAACATATGGAAAATCTAAAAAAAACTTGTTAAATCTAAAGCTGAACTTAGGCAGATGATCCAACAAGCACGACGTGGCCAAGTGGCTGCAGCAGAAACAAAATCCGCCGCATTCAAACCAGTTACTGAAGCTTTACTTGGAAAACAACCTGAAACTAAACCATTATCAGAAGAAGAAGTTAAAAAAATAAAAGGAAAAGGTTTATTAGGATTAATCAAAGAACAACAAGAAGCAGCTGCTGGAAGAATTATTGAAAGATCTGAAGAAGAAAAAAGATTAGCAGAGGCACTTGCAGCAAATATAGCTAATCCTGTTGCAAGACAAGCTGAAATAGATCGGCTGATAAATAATCCACTGGAACTTCAACAAAGATTAGCAGAAGCAGCAGTAGTTAGACCAATTGAAAGAAAGTTAGAAGAAGAACAACAACTTAGAAGAGAGAGGGAAATTACAGAAGAAAAAAGAAAATTTGAATATGATTTAGAAAATATAGATAGCGAAATAAGAGATAAAGAATATAAAGATTTTAATGAAAAATATAAAGATTTTAAAAATGTGAGAGTATATCATGTTAACAAAGATAAATTTAAAGCCGACGAAAAAATTGCAAAATTAAAAGAAATAAAAGAAGAGAGTGATAAACATCTCAGCAAAGTAGTTTTAGAAAATAGAAATTACTATAATGACATTAAATTATATCGACATGGAATTATTGCTGATCTTTATATTAAGGCTATTAATAATATAAAAAATAACAAATTTAGTTATCCCAGTAGTAGCTTAATTACTGAAGCAAAATTATTGGATGAAAGACCAGAAGAATCAGCATATACACTACAAGCTCCTATAATGACTGAAGAAGATTTACTAAATTCAGCCGCAGCAGATAAAAATTATCGTGATGAATATAAAAACAGGACAGAAGAAGAAATAACATCAAAAGAATATTTTAATTTTATGAATGATAATAACATTTCTGACGTTGATAATATGTATAATTGGAAAGAAGATGAATACGAAGATCTCATTAAAAAATTAGATGATATCATAGCAGAAGGTAAAGGAACTTACAGAGAAATTAGTACAGCTGCAATGGAAGATGTTGAAGAACTTTCTAAAAGGGCTAGAAATTATACTATTGCTACTGCTTTTAAAACTACTGCAAAAAAAAATTAGAAATGAAAAATATGCTAAAGAAGGAAAATTCACTTTTAAAACATTATTTGAACATTATGATGATGATCGCTTAAAACAACTTTTAGAAGAAGAAAGAAAGAAAACAGGAACAGGAGTTAGAATATTTTCATCAGTTACTGAAATGATTGGCAGATTAATGTTATTGATATCATCAAAAGAAGCTGGAAATGTTGGTGCTGAAATTGATAATGAAATTATTGACATACTTGATAATTTGAGATCGGAAAATTTATTAACATCTGACGAATACGAAACTTTACATCACGACTTAATCGCGGCGATTTAATTTTATAAAAATATAATAATAAATGTCAGCAACATTATTACTAGACTCTAGCCAATCTGATAAAGATAGCGCAAATTTTTCAGTAAAGTATATTCCGCCAATAGAACTAGATCGTGAAAAACAATATGAAATTGGACTAATTTCCTGTACGTGTTGGAATTCTATGGCTAATGTAAAAACTGAAATAAATGATAATTTTGAATTTATTTATACTAGTCGAGGTCCTCCACAATTTTTCGCACGGAAATTCATTAAAATTCCACAAGGAGCCTATAATGTCACTGATCTAAATAAAACAATAAAAGAACTAATAACAAAAAGTGGTGGTATCGCTGATAGTTTTGAGCTTACACCAAATTATAATACGTTACGAGCTAGAATAACAATAAAACCTGGTATAACAGTTGGTTTTACCCATCCAGAAAGTATCGCACCACTGATAGGATTTCTTCATAAAAGTTATACTGCTCCTCCTAATGAAACCAGAACGTATGACGGTGAACTGCCAGTAAATATAACTGATGTAAACGCAATATTGGTAAATTGCTCTATTGCATCTGGATCTTACTCAGCTAAAGGTAGTAAAGGACAAACAATATACAGTTTTTCACCAGACGTTCCACCAGGTTCTCTTATGCAAATTAGTCCACGTCAAGTTATTTATTATCCGTTAAATGTTGAAAATCAAATAACAGAAGTAAATATGCAACTGACAGATCAGTCTGGACGACAACTGTATTTTAACAATGAAATTGTTACTTATTATTTACACTTACGCGAACAATAGTAAACATATTTTCTAAAAGATTTGGTAATAAAATTATACAACCTCAGATATAATGAAACAGAAAAAAAAATTTATCGAAGAAAAATAGTAGGAGGATTTTTGGGAAATATATTTGCTAAAATTATAGAAAATGTTCCAGGAATAGCTCATAAAGTTGCGCCAATTGCACTTGACGCATCAAAAGCTTTTGCAACTGGAGCTGCATCTGCTGCTGGAACTGCTGTTGGACAAAAAATAGCCGATAAAATAAAAAGACCGACAATAAAACAAGCTATTTCAGAAATCGCACCAACAAAAGAAACTCAACGCGCAATGATAACAACAAAAAAACTTTTATCACCGAAAGGAGAACAAATCATAAAAAAATTAATATCTAAAGTAACAACGCCAATCACTACATGATTAGCAATAATTTTGTATAACCTAATAAATAAAAAAATGTCTGTTAAAAAGTATCTTGATTTAGCAGAAATTTATGACGAAGACGACACGGTAACATAATTTGAATATATTGAACATCTCGATGAAAATTCTAACGAACCTAATACGGCTGGCGTTAGAACATTTAATACTAGAGACGATGGCGCATTTCAACTTCCTCATAAAGCAATGTTAGAAGTTCGTGGTCAGATTATGACAGTAGCTGTTCCACCTGCCGCAATTGCAGATAACGTAGAAGTAGCTCTTATAAATGATGGTTGGTGTTTATTTAAAAGTGCCAGATATCAGCTGGCGAATCAAACTGTCGAAGATATTTCAAGTCACTTACAAGTTGCAAGTACAATATTAAATATTATTTCGTTTTCCGATGATTACTCCAAATCAACTGCAACTAATATGATGTGGTTTAAAGATACTGGAATTGGTACAGTAGGATCTATAGAATTTATTCCAAGGTCAGCAGTTGTAGCTGGAGCTAATGCTGATGCAAGTGCCGCAAATGTGAGAGATTTTCTTATTGTTTATGCTGGTTCTCTTGGTATAGTCGCACCAGCTGCAGATGCTAATGCAGACGCTACAAGATTATTACTTATTACAGCTTGTAATAATCTTGGTATAACACCACCAGGAGCAGCAGCTGATGGAGCTGCAATGTTACCTATAGTTAACGGAAATATAGTAGGTTTTAAAAGTGCACGTTACAATGAAGGTTATTCTACGAGTAGGGCACTTGCAGCAGTATCACGTCAAATTACAATGATGCTGCCGTTAAGTACAATATTTGGCTTTTGCAGGGACTATAATAAAGTATTTCGTGGAGTTAAACATACACTTATTTTAGATCGATCAGAACAAATTGATTGTTTACTTAGAAATGCTGGAAATGATTTACAATTTGTCATAAACAAACTTGCCCTGTGGGTGCCCCCAATAACGCCGACAGTTTCAAAATCACTCGAATTAGATGATATTCTTAAAAACCGCACAAAGAAAATTCATTTTCAGCAACATAAAATATATCAAACAGCAGTTCCAAACACCACAGACTACACGTGGCGAATCACAACAACGTCGACTGAACAAAAGCCACGGCAATTATTTGTTGTATTTCAGCAACAAGCGCGACGTGGTAACCAACAACAAAATAATGCGATATTTGATAATGCTGATGTTAGACGAATATATGCTAGAATAAATTCAAAGCAATATCCAGAGCGAGAGATAGAATGTAATTTTGCAGATGACGCTAATAAAAATATTACTCGACCTTACATGTACCTGCTTGACGCATTGCAAAAATATCAGGACGTTGGAGATGGATCTCAGATATCAGTAGAGGAATTTCGTACACTTTATCCGATATTTTATTTTGATGTTAGTAAACAAAATGAAAGAGATGTAATTTCAACTGCTGATATTGAAATTACTTGGACATTAGGAGCAGTTCCAGCAGCGCAGTTATATGTATATGCGTTAGTGATCAGCGACAGAACTATTACGACTGATTTTGTTGGAGGTAAAATGTCGGTACAAGTTTAATCTGTAACTTTAATATAAGATCACAAAATATATTGTAAAAGAACTATATTTGACTGATGGTCAAGTTAAAAAATTAGCAGCTGCTGTTGCAAAGAAGAGGCAGGTTTCATTAAAGGTCAATCCTAACGCAGGTGTTTTAGGTACTTTAACAAAATTAATGTTAACCATAAAACAAGTAAATAAATACGATCGCAAGAAACATTTTGTTTTAAATTTAAGTGCTGCACAAATAACTGCAATGTCAAAACAAGGTGGTTTCTTCTGTCCGGCACTATCTGTAATGGCCAGAACGTTAATACCTAAAATTTTGCCAGTGTTAGGTACATTAGGATTAGCAGCAGCGTCTGGAGCAGTATCTGGAGCAACGAAAAAGGCAGTTAAGGATCATGGAATAAAGAAAATTTTTGTCTAAAGATAAATATAATGCCTAAACGAAAAACAGCAAAAAGAAAGACAACGAAGAAAAAAAAGACACGACCGAGGAGAAAAGGTGGATTTATTCCAATAGCTCCATTACTAGCAGGATTGGCGGGAAGTCTATCGCCAAATCTGTTAGGACGAGGACTAATGTTGCCAGCAACAAAGAGATGAAGTCGGCCGCGTTAAGTAATTTTGATATACCTGACAAACAAAAAAAAAGTAAAAAATTTCAGTGAAGTTTATTCTAAAGATGAACTTATGACGATTCCATCCCCAGAGACGCTAGCGTCTCCAGGTTCGTGTGTGATAAATATACAAGATTTCAATGACGGATCTGGCACACATTGGGTAGCTGTTTTTGATAACAATTATTTTGACTCGTTCGGAATTCCACCAAGTGATGCAATAAAAAAATATATGAATAAAAAAAAAATAATAAATTATTCGTCTAATCAAATTCAACCAGTTGGAACTTCTGCTTGTGGATACTATTGCGTAATGTTCATTAAACAGATGACCGAAAATCCAGATTTTTTAAAGTTTATTTTGCAATTTGACAAACAACCTTCTCACGCTAATGATGAGATTGCAATTAATTTTATGTAAACTCACTGATATATAATGCCAACATATTGTCATAAGTGTAAAACTAAAACAGAAAATAAAGATGAAAAAACATAAAAAACAAAAAATAATAGAATAATGCTGAAAAGTATTTGTGCAATCTGTGGAAAAAGAAAAAGTATGTTTTTGCCAGCAACAAAAGTTGTCCGGAGCGGGTTATCCAGAAATTATTTTAGTAGATGATTAATAAATGAATGACATGCGAGTGCGATAGTGATAGAGATTTATGTCTGGAGCAAAATAAAATTGTTACATATTGTCAGAAATGCAACAACAGAGGAATAATTGAAACAGGTATAGATATACATAAATTAATTGGAAAATTGCCGAAACCAAAAGGCGGTTGGACATTGCCAGGCCATAAATATACTGGACCTTATAATCCTCTTGATAAGCAACTTGATGAAAACGATAATCCGCTGCCAGGACAAGAGCCGTATAATCAAGTTGACGCAATAGCAATGCGCCATGATATCTGCTACAGAGACATTGAACGTCCAGACAACGAACAAAATAAACACAGCTGCGATAAAGTAATGTTAGACGAATTTCGTGATATGAAACCTGTAAATATGCGAGAACGTGTTGACCGAAGGCTGATCCAGGGTTTTATTGGAGCAAAATATAAACTCGGACTCGGTAAAAAAGAATTATATGATGATCTTGCCTTAGAGCTACATAGACCTAAAAAAAAAAGTTTCCGCTACGTAAAGTTGTCGCAAATGCCGTTGATGACATCTGGGCGATAGATTTAGTTGATGTCTCAAATCTTGCTCATTTTAATGATAACAAGAGATATCTTTTTAATGTTGTAGATGTTTTTAGCAAATACGCATTTAGTATACCCGTTTCGGATAAAACAGGAACATCGATGACTGATGCGCTAAAACAAATTATTGTTAACACAGAAAGAAAACCAAATAGAATCTGGACTGATCATGGAGCAGAATTTTTAATAAAAATTTGAACAGTTTTAGAGCAAAATAACATTAAAAAATATGTCACAGGAAATGAGGGAAAAGGCGTCATTGTTGAAAGATTTAATCGCTCGCTCAACGAAAAAATCCACAAGTATTTGACAGCTAAAAATACGAGTAAATATATTGAAAACTTACAAACAATTGTTGACGAGTATAATAACACGAAACACAGATCCCTTTCGCTAGGCGAAAGGAAAATGTCTCCAAATGACGCGATTGCAAATCCAATATTAGCAAACGCAAATATGTACCGCAGGCATAAATTTAAAGTTGGTGATAAAGTTAGAATTTCTCTGACAAAAAAAAAAACATTTGAAAAAGGATACACTCATGATTGGAGCGAAGAAGTATTTGTTGTTGATAAAGTACTTTTAACAATACCGTTACATACTCGTTGAAAGATTTATTAGGTGAACCTATAACTGGCAGTTTTTACGAGCAAGAACTTCAGAAAACAGAACAAGATATATTTTTTATTGAAAAAGTTATTAAAAAGCGCGGCAACAAAAGTTTAGTCAAATGGCAAGGGTATGGCGATAAATTTAATAGCTGGGTACCATCTAAGTCGATCGAATAATATTATTATAAATTTCTTCGTATTTTATTAGTACGGATTTACATTTGACTGGTTTACATAGAGAAATTAAATGTAATTTTCTTGCGTCATTAACTGGCATTAAATTAAATATTTTAACAAAAATAAAATCGTATTTTATATTTCTTTGTTGTCCAGTTATTTTTACGTTTAAAAAAGGTTTTATAAGTTGCCAAAATATTTGATGCTCTGTGATAGTAAAATTAAATTTTATTATTTTTTTTTAGCAATATGGTACTCAACATCATATCGCCCAGTTGTTGGTGTGCTTAATTTTTTTTTACTAACAACAACATCATCTTCTTCTTCATCATAGTCATGCAAAAAATCTCTTTCAGTATAACCAGCAAATCTATCATTAGAAATATTTTCTAATGTAAAATTTGAAACTGAAACAAAATCTCCCGAATATAGTTTAGCCAGTCTCTCAATTAAGTTCATTATTATAATATATCTTTTGTCTAATTAACAAATAATAAGATGTTCGGAGAAATAAAATATCATCAAAGAGTTAATATATTAAATCACAAAGAATTAGCTGAGGCAATTCAAAATTGTCTGTTGGGACATAGTTTTTATTTTGCTGATGTTATTATAACATTAGGCGAATCTGACAGATTTTTATTAACAGTAGCAGAAAAAATAAAACTTGATACAAATAAAATGATGACATTACGATTTAATCGCGACGATATTATGGAATTTAGTCGTAACTGTCTTACTCGAAATGATATAGAAAATATCATTAGTTATCGTATTTAAAATTAAATCTATCAAATGTCAACATTGACGTTGCTGATTTTGTTACATTATCAGCTACAAATTTTACTACACTTGAATTAATTTTATGATATTTTCCAGCAGCTGTTATTGATTTAAATCTTATTTCTTCTCCAGTTTCAATATTTATTGAAATTATTTGTTTAGCCGGATTTTTAAAATTATTACTACCACCAGTTCCACGTTTTGTGTTTTCTTTTGGCGTCACCAAATCTAAATTTTCCAAACGATTATCTGCTTTAATACCATTTTTATGATCAACAACTAAACTATTAGGTATTAGTCCGTTAAAAGTTTCAAACACAAAACGATGAGATTGATAATAAACAAAATTAGTTTTTGTTCCACGTACATTAACACCAAGATATCCACTGTTCTGCAAATTTCCAACAACTTTTTTTTTATGTCTAATAATTCCCTTATCATTAGCTTCATATAAATCAAATACTGGATGAAGTTGAAATTCATTTTGTAATGCTAAATTTTCAATATTATCATCAGCAATTGCGCTATTTACTCTGTATACTCGTTGTCCTTCTGGAATATCGTCGCAAAACAAAGTATAAATAAAATCTTATCTAAACATTTTAGTCCTTTCTGTATCATCGCCTGTTACTGAAATTAATACACCGGCTGGTGTTGATATACCAACAGATTTTTTAGATCTTATATTAATAACAGAACCTAACATATTTGCTGCATATAAATTGTACTTTGGGCGTACATGACAAAATTCTTGCTCTTCCGCCGTCAATCTCAGATATCTCAAAATTTCTGTCATTATACTATAAGGATTTCATATCTCTAATTAAAAAAAATTCAATTAAATATAAAATATTACTATACACCACTCCCTCGATAACTCGCGCCCGGATAACTCGCGAACCCGCTTATAACGCGGTGTCCAGCATGGCTCCCGATTTTTTTCCAACGAAAATATATTTTGAAATGTGCTGAACGTGAAACAAATCGCGATAAAAATTGGTAAATTGAACCTTGATACATACTGTATTTTATGTAAATTTTTGTACATGAAAAAATAATTATTAATCATTAATTTTTGTAAAAACAAAATGGGAATACGGTATTTTCGATCTTTTTTGCAAACGTAAATCTTCTTAATAGAAATTTTATGTCCGATAATTTAATGAATTTTTCAAATAATACAAAGTGATATGTACAAAAAATTATGATACATTTAAATAATTATTATTTTGATAACTGGATTGTGTACGAAAAATTAAAGGGTACGAAAAAATACGTGAAATACGGTAGCTCATTTTATCATCGGAAATGGTGATTATTGCCCGTAAAGATAGAATCCATATTGTGAAATTTGCAAGTTCTAATAAGATATCACATATTATGTTTGGGGTTTTTTTTGAGAGAAATAGTTGTCAATACACTAAATAAACAGTCTGGCGAAACAGCGATCAACGAAAAATTCTGGTAAATGCTAACAGGTGGCAACAGAGAATGAAATAAACACCAATTAAATTGCTATGTGAAATTCATGTTCTAATCCTTTAATTTCGCTTCAATGTAAACACTATAATCGCAACATATTCTCTTCTATGAAAACATGAAAAGAGTCAATCGACCGTCACATCGAAACCCGTGAGTACTTCTATGAGAACCTAATTACATGCCGGCTTTGTTTTGATCAACAACTTGGGGAAGTGTTTGTTGCATTAAAAAAAAATCAATTAAAAGAGACCTGTGTTGTTTTATCACTTTGAATATGTCTTTTGTATCAAATCAAGCAAGGGAAGTACAATTAAAAGAAATTAAAAGGAATGCCAATAGCAGCATAAGTTCTTGTGGTCATTACCGTTCTCAAAATTCATTTTATTTGACTAATCGAAAATGGTTTCACATTTTTATGTACTTAACATCACTAAGTATATAATATCAGTAATGTATCCTAATCATTTGTAAATGTGACCATGGAGAGCAAAGGAAGTAAGCGAAAGGTGTACTCAGTGACTGAAAAGCTGTGCATCATAGATAGGGTTCATA